>JAUMHF010000007.1:6523466-6544816 GCA_032359275.1 Microctenopoma steveboyesi | reverse complement strand
TGTTTTGTTTTATATATATATATATATATATATATATATATATATATATATATATATATATATAGTTGTGCTGCTGTGGTATGAGAGAATAAAACTATATGATTTAACGTTGTACATCTGGAGCAGTTTAGTGGGTAAACATAATGCAAAGATAATTTAGACACGGTCTTCTTTACTTAAATAATAATAATAAAAGTAGTTTTAAAATTGTTTTCACATCATCATATTGTTTTAGGGTGTTTTTCTTGATAATACCACAGAGCAGGAGAAACATAAACCTCTCAAACTTCAGTGACACACTTTTTTATTTCCTTGCTCTATGCTTTATGTTCTTTACAGACTGTAGTGCATAAATGGATGGAATAAAAGTTTGGATTAATATGAGTTGCTGTCTCCATAAAACACACTTAAAGGTTATATGTGGCAAACAAAAATGTATCTGATCTAACCCAAGTATCTCAATATATGCTAATAATGTGATGAAAGATCAACAAATTTAATATTCAGGCATTAGAAGGGGTCGAGGAGGAAGAGATCTACCTCAGCAGCAGGCATACCCTCCGGGGGACGGCACTGCAGCAGCACCTCCTGCTCGAGCCGTACCTCCCGCCCCAGTGGCTCCTGCTCGAAGTTCTTCCTCAGGTCTACAGGGGGCGACACAGATGTAGTCAGCATTTAGAGAAGGCGCCCTTGTGACAGCGGCATTACAAGCTGTTTATCTCAGTAACACACGCAGTTCAGGCAAAGTCTACCAAACTTTTTCTTCATATCTTAAACATGCACATTGTCAATCACACTACGCTGCATAATAGCATGAAGAAGAAATCCTACTGCAAATGTATTTGCATATATACTTACGGACACATTCGACAAGAAAAAATCTGAACCACTTGCCCTTTTTTATTTTAAAATCTCAGTTCTGTCTTTGAAATAATGGCATATTTCTATCTTTTCTTTATTCCGTCTCTGTCTCTTGTATACACACACATGCACGCACACACGCGGGCACACAGAGCCTTGATACTGACATGCAATGCGAACATAGGCACGGTTGCTCTTGGTGGTGCCAGCCGAGCTCCAGGCTACACACTGGCACCAGTAGTCCTCCAGCCCAAACAGCTCCTCCACCTGGGTCCTTGACACCGAGATGTCCACCTCTCTCACCACCAGACCTGTGCAGAAAGAGAGAGAGGGCGAGATTAGTGAGGCACATTTTTCACAGTGCATATAAATAATGCATTGGCTGCAGGCCAAGGCACTTAATGTGCACATAAAACCCTTTACGTAGAAGCTAATGGGTTATGTAGTTGAAAATGATGTTTGTAATTGAGTATGATGTTTATGTCTGTGAAATACAAGGTGACATTACTCTCTGTGTGTATAGCTGTATTTACAGTAAGCTCCTCTGGGTGTGTGTGTATGTGTGTAAGTATAACCTGTGAGCCGGTCCAGGCTCTCTCTGGTGACATGATCGTTCTGATTGACCCATTCTCCGTTACATTTAAAGTAGATCTGCGTCGCTGGCGATGCCCGGCACCGTAGCTGCACCGGCCGGTTCTTTACAATGAAAGCATCCTCTGGTTCTAGCAGGAATTCTGGCAGAGGTTCGGGTGTGGAAGATGGGTAGGAGTCAGGGAGGACCTCGGCCTCGCTGTAGTCACTGCTCTCTGGAAAGCCAGGACAGAGAAGGATATTTAATGGACAGACTTGACTTGACTTGAATGCTTGCTGGAGGCACACACGAGCAGCGCAGTGAGTCTCCATCAGCATTGGGATGGCTACTCTGTGGACAATCCTGCACTCTGACCTGCCTGTTGGAGAGGTAAGAAATAAACATAACGCCAAACGTATACCTTGGGGGATCAATAAGCCGTGACACAACTGGAAGGAGTTTGTTTATGTGTGATGGCTTGTCCTGGGTGTCTCAACCCAGCTTTAGGGCATGTGTGAATGAACCTGTCAGCAGAGTTTCACTGTATACATTAAGGCCACCCTGTTAGTGAATTTAGGGTAGACGTTTAAGGTGCTGACAGTCTTCACTGTAAATGAACGGGCACAGTGACATTTTTGCCTCCTGACTGCCAGTTATCTGGTCAATGCAGGGTTCCTGCTCTGCTCCTCCTGGAAAAGTCTGTGCCTCTTAGGCGGGGAGGAGAGCAGCTGACCTTCCACAGACAAGTCCTGTTGATCACACATTGTCCCTTGACATTTCCGATGTGACACATCCCTCCTGGCTATGTTGCCAGGAGCTTCTCCTGGCAGGAAGGGCATTGTGTTTCTGACCTCCTCACTCTGACTTGTTACTCTAATGATGACGGGTAGGCACCATATCGTTTATGAATGCAGCAATGTTGCTCGCTACTACAAGTTACCACAGATTAGTGAGATTGTAGTGTCTGTACTAATAACATTTATATTATATATTATTATGTATAATGACATCAACTACCAAACACATCTCTTATCATTAACATTGTTCCAGCTGTTAGTCCTGGCATTGGACTATGTGTCAGTCACATGCACAACTGCAGGGCTTTTGCTCTTGATTGACAGGCAAACTGGAAAAGACCTTGTGACATAACACTGGATTGCAGTACACTGTCATGAAGAATAAGCTCAAATATACCACAAATGTAGTATGTAGTGCATATAACCATACTGAAATCTGTTTCAATCTATGATCCAAGTTTTACCATCAGTTTCTGTCTTCTTCTCTCAGATAAATCCAAGTTCTCCAATAGAAAATGTTGTTTTCCTAATGAAAACAATCCAAATTCAATAAGCATTAAGTGGAAGACTAGAGCAGAGTGCACAGGCTGGCTCCTGAGGTATTGGCATATCCAGCTTAGTGCACTTTCTACACTTGACACACACACACACACAAACACAAAGATGAAGGAAGTTGAAGAGAGAGCTGTGGCAGGATTAGAGCCGAGGCCAACAGCGATATAGTATACGTATGGTGCAATCATGATCCATATCTCCTTCACCATGAATGGGTCAACCAGGACAAAGGTTAAACAACACTGACCACAGTTCAGAGCCAGGCAGTACTGTGACCACAGGACAGACAGAAAGGCCAAAAGCCACCCAGGTTGGGCCTGTTACTCTATTTCAGTCTGGTTTAACACTTCCTTGTTGTTGTTTAGCTGTTTAAATTCACAAGCACCTTCCATCAGCAACACTTATTCACAAACTTACGACCTCCAAACTGAACTCTGAACCACTGTACGCGTTACACTTTTCCCCACGTGGGCTGTGCAGCAAAAGTAAAGATGCTCCTGATCACACAGTACAGTGTATATGCAGATTTTCTGAGTTACAGAAAGGAAAACAAGTTTTCACACACTGGTCATGCTGGAGGCACGTGACACACCACACTGGGATTTCCACTATCAGTATAAAACGTTTAATATCACAAGAAAAACAAGGCAACAGAATGTTGACACATACGTTTCTGTAATTAAATGTGAGGTCCTTCTAAACCTAATGTCATCGTTTTTGTAATCCCAGTCCTATGAACTGTCTGATTACATTTGCTTGAATAAACATGAATACACCCTCACACACACGCTGTATGCTCTGCTTCTTGGGCTCCTACGACAGGCATCCACGCTTCATGTCACTTATTCACACTCAATTAAACATGTACAATGCTGTAAGTGGGTACACATGCAGGTAAACACACATAAATATCCATAATGAAAGTTAACACATCTCAAAGTGATGCATAACCATGAAGATGAATCCCATTCACTGTCGTGCCACTCTCACAATCTATTCTCTCTGTCTTTTTCTCTCCTCGCATCCCCTTGCTCTCCTCTTACTAAGCTGTCGCCTCCAGTCTTTCAGACTTTGAATTCTCTGTCAATAACCAATTGTGTTGTCCCCCCCCCCCACTCCTCACCCCCACTCTTTCCCTTTGTCCGGCATTGATCGCTCGGTGTTCAAACATCGGCTGAAAAACACAGCCTGTCACTCTTCGGTAGCGACGAGAGGGGGCACGGCGAGAGAAAGAGGAGGGCAGAAGAATGGCAGCAGAGGCAGACAAACAGAGAGAGACAGTGGTTCAGATGGAGACAGAAAGGGAGGAGAGCCCAGAGTATTTGGATAAACCTCATTCTATGTGCAGTGCGTGTGTGTGTGTGTGTGTTCTGAGGCACAGTTTAATTAAAACACTTTTGGATGACAGAGGTAGGAGACAGACAGACAGACCGCGTCTTTTTCTTCCCCTGTCTCTCTCAAGGATAATGGAGCTGGGGGTTTAAAGTGGAACCTGTGTTTTTGGGCCAGCATACAAACATCCATCAGTGCTCAGCAGCTGGCAATTTATCTGGAATGGAGGAGCCTTAAAGAGAAGAACTCCTTGCCGTGGAGCGCAGCAAGTCTTTTATTACATTAATGACAGACAGCAGACAGCTAGAAAGCAAACACAGACTTCTGGGTATTCTTTTCTGGGGCACACAATCGCATGTAGATCCAGACACTAGATGACAACCTATGTTTAGACAGTACATTCTCACCCACTCCTATTCATGTATGCCAAGTTCAAATAGTGTAACTGAAGGAGTCCCCTTCTTTGGTGACTATGCGGTGGAGGGCACCGTTTCAGTAAAGTGTAACTGAGAGTCGAAATGACAGTGGTGGAGCGAGGCCACACTGGAAGACGGGACTGTGTGGGAGAGAGATGGAGGGAATCTGGCCAGAAGTGGCAGGATGAGAAGACAGGAGGGCTGGACTAAGACAGGTCAAGACACACTTTTAGACAAGTGGAGAAGAGAGAGATGATGGAACACACACAATCCTGAATTGCTATAATGGGCAAGGAAAATGAATCACAGCATTGTCTTTCTCAGCCTGACGGTCAAACCGTCTCTGTTGTTCTTTGTGCCCTGTGTCTTTCTACACCTTTTTTCTGTCATTCTCTGGCTCAAACACACACACACACACACACACACACAGATGACTGTTATTTTCTCAGCCCCAACACCTCCAGCCAGAGCAGTCTAAAACATCTGTACTTTATCATTACCTTTACAGAGTTAGTCATTACTGTCCTCTCCAGTGCCCTCTCCGAAGTAGGGGAAACAGGAATAGGAAAGACTAGGACAGGAGGAAGTGCACTTTGGTGCAGTCAAACAACACAGAAACACAGGGTCAGCTTGTGTTTGGATAGACCAGGAAACTCTTTCCTCTCCTTAAGCATCTTATGAGGCCAAAAACAAACAAAAAAACAGCACAGCGTCTGTTTGGGGTCCGACACGGGAGCACTTTTCTTCTTGCCCTCCCCTGACTTTATGTTCATGACTGCTAGATTCAAAGCACTTTGTGCAGCCTCAGTTGACTTCAGATGACATCCTGCTCTCTTAAACACAAACACACACATAGGGAAACCACTATAGCCCACTGCATAGAAGTGTAACTGGTTTGCTGAGCCCACCAAGAACAGACATCTGTGAGGCCAGACTGTCAAGTGTGACAATACTGTTGGCAACAGAGGAAACAAGGCCTATAACCGGAGTGATCAGCCACCATTATGTAACATCGACTGGCTGACCATATATCCATCATCCTAATCCAGTCTACCTCATTATCATCATTCTTGCAAGAAAGCCCCGAGGTAGAGTTGGCCATGCCATTCACACACTCGTGCACCCACGCACACACGGATACATGGAGCTAGGTCAAAAAAGACAGAGATGGATAGTTTCTCCTTGCTTTTCTTAAAAGGACAATTACACTGAATGATTGATATTCAGACTGACCTCGTTCTCATCAACCTGAAAACAGCTTGCTATAGGAGGAAAGAGAAGAAACCAGTGAGGAGGGACAGGAATAAGTGCAGAAACGTGAGGACTGGAAAAGTGTTCAGATTTGGGCGACTGATGGAAAATGTCTGTGTGCGCGCGTGTTGGCATCGGGCAGGACATAAGGCGACGAGCGTGCGTTGTGGAGCGACACAGCATCGCTTCTCACGTCAACAGCGGCAAGCGGAGTGCGAGACGTCATGCGGTTCAACCATCTGAGATAACACACGTGCACACACACACATACTGGTGAAAGCGCAGTGTATGAACGACCACCCCTAGTGCAGGCGGGCAGGAAATTGGTCATATTTTAAAAGGAAATATCATTACCTCACTAAGAGACATGCCATTATTTTCAATTCATTATGGCGAGTTGGAGGCAGGAAGCAGAATTCCTTCTAAGAGAGGTCAGGTATATTTGCTATCTCATAAAGCCTGCAACGTGTTGCCTTCAAAGCTCTTTAGATATTCTGCTACTACTGCACCACCAAAGAATTACACCTGTGGTTTCTCTACGTGACTCACCATGGTGCCTCTCTAACTAACAGGCTTCTCTCTCACCACAGGCAGGCACACGATCCTCGTCGCCTTCTCCTTCGTTGTCAGCTACCTTCTTTTTTCGCCTGCGGCTCTTTAATACATTTTCCCTAACAAGCAAATTAGCTAAGCGGAGGAGGAAATAGCTATGCAGGCTCTAATAAAAGAAAACAAAAACACTTAAACATTCGCTAGTTAAACATTAAAATTGTGTTTCTTAAAATAACCTGTGCTACAAGTCCTAGATAATGGAAATATTTGTTTCCTGAATGTTTTATAAATACTCCAATCCGCATTGCATTACTAAAGATTGAATTTTGAGTTTTACATTTCTAAAAATTAGAAAATCCCATCTAAATACTAAAAATCATATATGCACATGTTTTAATAATTTATAATCATGTTTGTTAAAGGGACCTGTTGGAAGCTCATCACACCTTTGATTGGTTCCAACATGTAAATGCGGATGCCTGCAGAATGGCTATTTCTGCAGAGTGTGAAGCCTCCCTTGATTCACAAAGATATGAGCAAACAGCGAGTGCGCACAAGCTAGTGACTAGGAGAGGCTTAATCTGTGGGAGAAAGAGGGAGGATACAGGATGCTGGAAAGCAGACTGACAGAGGAGGACGGGCGAGCAGGTGATGGAGATGCAGAGTGACAGAAGTGCTTCGCTTGTCCATCCAGCCTGTCTGGGTGGCAGGAGGAGAGAAGGCAAGCCCGAGGACATGTTATGCACACATACACACACAGAAACACACACACAACAAATACAGAATTGTGCAAGACCTCATTTACAGATCTGCTTGTAAACAGAGCATTATCCCACACTCCTAGCTGCGAGCTATTTTGCAGCTTAACCCTCTAATTGTAAATGAAGTGTGACCTGCCCTTTTTCAAAGGACTCACCTTTTTTGTCTTTTTTTCCCATAAGTCTTTGGTGTCATAATGACACTTAATCAGCCCCGGTGAAGGGAATGCCAGAGGGAAAACACACACCCTCACACACAAATCATCTAACTACATGGTTTCAGACAGTAAGAGAGGCACGATGACAGAGTGAGAGAAGTGTTTTTCGACTGATAACTGGGTGAATACTGCAGAATTTTGTGGCTGTTCTTTATGGATCCATACTATATTCAAACTGTCTGCATAAGAGGGAGGATGGGTGTGTTTATAACACACTTTGGATTATATTTACCCACTGTGTATGCAAGGGACAGCCTACTCTAAGTGAGATTCTGTGACTGTGTTTGTGAATGTGTGGGTGAGTGTGACTGTGAGAGTGGGAGCGCTAAGAGGATTTGCGCTTGTGTTGTGATCCCACTGCTGCTACAGTGCTTTTGAATAGACATAAGGAGGTGGCTGAAAGTGGGCTCTGTCTCAGCTAGGGGGCGCCACCCCCCACAGAGCTCATTAATCATAGCCCATCAGAAAGTGGCCCTGTGCTGTATGTGTGTGCCCCAATGACCACCTACTGCATGGGAACACAGATGTACATAAGCAGCACTATCAATCACTATCAGAGGTGGAGAGACAGAGGGTGGAGAGGAGACAGAGAGAGGGAGGGATGAAGGAAGAGGGAGAAGACAGAGCGGGCGAGACAATGTTGTTTTCCCATTATCCTCACAAAATTACAGAGCAATGTCACAACTATTACTTGGAGGTCAAGCTCATGGTAGAATGAGACTCTACCCCTTCCTGTGTACACGTGTGTGAATGTGGAGACATAACTGCACGTTGAGTGGAAGGCGCCACAGCTCGTCTGCTCAACCACTGCACAGCTGCTCGATGAGAGTTGCACAAATCTACCCAGGGTGGCTAGTTGCCATGGTGTGTATTCACTGGGAGCTAGTTCCTCCAGGGGCCTGCCGTCTACAGAGCCATTAACTGTGGTATACACACGGCGGCTGCACATGCATTTCGCCTGTAGTCTGTCTCTTCATTGCTCTTTCTCTCGTCACGCCACCTTCTCCTCGCAGTCGGTGACGTTCTCACAGTTACTGCGAGTGTGTGTGCGTGCGTGCACGCGTACGTATAGTCAATAGGTGAGCAGTACAGTGGGCTGAGTGTTTGGAAGCCTGGGCCATTTAAATGGCAGTAATTACATGAGAAGATGAGCTGCATTCCTTCCTGAGGGCAGGCTGATTACAGGCCTCTCTTCTCTAGGCCCCTGTAATTACCCACTCTACCCTGCCCCCCTCTCCTCACCCTCATGCCTCACCCACCATCCCACTGTACTTGCATCGGCTCTGCTCCTCCTCTGCAGGGCTACAGACAAGTTCACCCCGCTCCCCTCCTCCTGTCCTCTCATCCACCTCTCTCCCAGCACTGCACCTCTTCTTCCCCTTGGCAGGTTACTCTTCTGTCCTCTCTCATTGCTCCTCAAACTGATTACTACTCACACACAGAGGCACACATACACTTAGAGAGTACTCAAAGGACAAACAGCAGATGTGGCATCATAGACATGATGCACGCTGTCTTAACTTTTCTGCAAAAATCTCTTAAGTGCATTAAATTATTATTTAATTACTAGTTAAATCACACACCTTTTTTGCTTTTCGGAAAAAGGAGAGAGCAGATCCTGCCTTATGCATATAAACATGTCGATATGAAATAAAAAAAGAAATGCTGGTAGGTTCTTAATGACTACCACTTCTACACCTACTGCAGGCAAGTTTCTGTGCGTCGGTAGGTGATAGCTGTTAAATGCCAATCAGTCATGATGGCCACTCCTTAAGACAAGACTTGACAGCTCCTGCCTTACAGGTAAATCCCTGGTCTCTCTCACCCCACTTTTTGTCACACACACACACACACACACACACACACATGAATAAGGGTGGGTTTTTTTTCGCACATGACCTCACACATACCGTACTGTACACAAAAACCCCAACAAAACCAGTAAGTCCACCCCAGTCAGCGATTCCGGTAAGACTGGCGACACATAGACAGTCAAATTACATGTCCTTAACCCAAAATACCCTCAATTGTTGCTCCAAACAAAAGTCTGAGTCCTTGCTACCCTTTCATTTGTATTCCATCACATAGGGCGTGGAACTAATTTACAGTTCCTCCATCAAAACTCCCCAAATGTCAGGTCACTATGTTGCCTAAAAAATTCTCTGCTCATTTCTGAGATACTATTTTGTGGTAACCTCACATGACAATGTGTTAACTCCAGAGGAAGACAACTGTGATAGTGAGAAAAGTCAGTAAAGGATGTCACAACATATGTGTTTTTTATTATATAATATGACAACTCGGATCCCCGAAGACAGGATGCCAGGCGGATCAAACTTCCTGTACAAATTACATCAGACACTCTAAGCAGGTGATAATGAAGAATGAGGACAGTGTTGGGGGAGGGTTCACTTAAAAAGCTGGAGATGGAGAGAACTAAAACGTCACTGGGATTAAAAATGAAAAGTCTCGATCTTTTCTAGCAGTTGGAAGGCAGAGAGCGGAGGGGAGTGAGACGGAAATAGAGCTGGCCAGGGAGAGAAAGGACAAGAACATTGGAGAGATGAAGGGGTTAGCACAGGTAACCTAACTAATGTAAGGCAATGGTAGAGGGGGAAGAGGATGAGGAGGAGGTAGGGAAGAAGCAGATTAATGACAAGGCTGTAAGCTTTGCTCTAAGTGGGTTGCCATGTTATAGGGAAAAGAAGGAAGGAGAGAGAATATGTGGTTGGAAAGAGCAATGGAGAGAAATACAGAAGCACTCCCTGGGTGCAGATCAAGTGCAACTCTTGATTGGTGTGAACGTGTGTGAGTGTGTGCATGTACTTTGGGCATTGGCTATGGTTGCCGCGATTGCCAGTACTATTAGAGATGCCTGCTGCTGTAATGTGTTGTGACAGGGGCTGATTCTTGTGACTAACTGCTTTGGCAGGAGGGCCGCTCTGTCATGCTAATGAACAGATGAGGAGATGAGCTGGATTGACAGCAGATCGACGGGCCACGCGCACGACTTCTCACATACTAACCCCCGCACACAAACAACTAGTGACCAAGTCACTGCGCGCGAGGTGTCAACATATTGACAGAGTGACCGAAATAAAGTAAAATAAAATGAAAAAACACTCGTGTGCACAGATGCCTGATCACACCCCACACAAACACAGCGGGGGTTGGCGTCACTCTGCTCCTTCATTGCGTCCCCTTGCATCAGAGAAATCCCTAGATATGTAGTGCACAACAAGCAACATGCTGTAGGCTAGCCGCCTGTGCGTATGTGCATGAGAGAGGAAGAGCTTTGAAAATCTGGCAAATATTGGTGACATGTATCATTCAATGTATGCTTTAAATGCTGGAAGTCTTTTCTAAAAATAAATGCTAAATTGAGAGCTAGAAAACAGAAATACAATGACATGCCCATCGATTTTAAACCATTGGTCCCATTAACAGCGACTGTATGATAGTTGTCACAGGAACTTTTGAAAAACAACTCAGACTTTACCGCGATATAAAAAAAAAATGAGATAGAAAGAGAAATAGACAGACAGCAAAGCAAGACAGAGCGATAAAGCAGGAACAGAAAAGATTAGGGCACTAATAGGCAGAAAATCCATGTTGGAGGAGATAGATGACGAGAGGTGATGTAGCGATAGCAGGGGAGGACAAACGGAGAAGCAGAAGATAGTGGTTAGATTCAATCTCCTCACCCTGCCGAATGTAGAGGTCTTATAAGCAAAAGTATCCCTGTGCAGAAGCTAATGGTTGTTTTATCCTTTTGATCTTTTTCCTTCACTGTCTTTATACCTCGCTTCATCATTCTCTCAAAATAAATTTCCGTCTCTGCCGCAGATCGGACACACTCACTCAAACCAGGTCAGAGGAGAAAAGGGGAAAGGAGAACTAACAGGAAATCTGGATCTGCTCTGTAGCTTTGTTATCCCGTCTTAATTGTTCAAAACTTCCTACAGTTATTGTGGTACTTTTTTTTTCTGTTCTAAGTTTGAAGTAAAAACACAAAACTTCAGAAGGAAATGTGCAGTTTACGATAGGAAGCCAAAAACAAATCATACTGTTTGACTGCCAGGTAATCTTAGTGCAGTGCAGTACAAAAACATAAAACTAATAACTAAAGCACAAGCTCCTCACAGACTATCAGTTTAGGCCAGACCAACTCAGGCAATCAGGCAATCTTTGCTGCTAACAGATTATGAAACACTGAGGACTGATAACTATGCACTGCACAATGGGACCGGTAGCGCCACTGCAAAGCTACCTGCAACCTGGACGACCTGTGTGCATCTTCGCTCTCCTCTAGAAATGTAAATCTTATTATGTTTCAGGCCACAATATTGTTTTTTCCCCCCCGTGTGTGATGAGTCAGCATCTGCGCATCAATCATTCATGAGACTCTGGTTCTTGTCTGATGTCAAAGTTTTTCACTGCTGTTCGCTGCAGTTACGGGAACGAGTCCTTGACCCAGGGACAGGACGGGACTGTGTCGGAATGTAAAAGAAGACATCCCAAAGCTTCAGGCTGGGACCAGTATGACTGGACTGGTAGGAATGACTGTGAAGGAGAGCAGTGACGAAGGGATAATGATGGAGTCCCCTTGGCTTATACAAATAAAATCGGCGTCTGCGGCCTGTGTATAAACTAAAAGAGAGAGCACAGGATGGATGGAGGGAGGCAAAGGCAGAGTGTCACCCACCAGATGCCCAGGGCAACCACAGACTGATGCTGACACTGAGTGTCCAGAGTGTGCGACTCTGTGACAATAATTATGAGAGACTCTTTCCTGATCTCTCTGGCTTCCACTTCTCCTCTCCCTTGTTCCTCTTTCTGTCACCCCCTGCAGCAGGCTTGTGCTTTGAGCCACACCCCAACTGTGTGTCCTCCTTGGTCGGGGTCAAATAGCATTTGCTAGTAAAGTCTTGGGTAATTCTGTGAACTCCTCAGGAGTCACAATAAGGTATCCAATAAATCATTATATCGCGGTGAGTAAATAGACCGAGGTTCATCATAATAAAATGACAGATGCGTCGAGAGATTAGAAGTGATTTTTAGGTGGGAATTTTTCAGGGTTTGGCTTTTTTTTAGACTATTGAAAACAGAGGAGCAACAAGTGTAAGTTCCCCGACATTATAATGTATGAAACGAAGAGTCCATGATAGCAGATGTGAAGCTGTGCTGTGGAACAGAGCTAAATCTAAATTTACTACGGTAACATCAACATGCTAACAGCAGCAATGTTACCATGGCGATGTCTAGCATGTAAATGACAAAAGCTGAAACTGAACTAATGTTATACTAAATAGAAATAAGAAATATAGGTAAATGTATGTTGTTAGTGAAATTCTGTTGTTTGTATTTCTTTTTTATATTCAAATAAAATAAACGGATAAATTGACCAAATCAAAAGTGTAATTTGACATATTTCTGCTCCTTTTCTACTTAGCCTGGCTCTATGCCAGTGGAGAGAGGGGGCACATGGCTATGACTCCAGTGGACAGCAGGGCATTAACTCACTGTCCCAGATTCAAATGTCCCTGGCCCACTGAACCTCTCACAAACCCGAGGTTGCCCATAAGTCACGACTCCTCCTCTGCAAAGGCTCCCAACAGCGTTGTTTTGTTTATACTGTACATTGTTCTGATCTGTGTAGTTGTGTCTGTTTTCAGTGTGATTCTTGTTGTGTACACCAGGCTAGTCACTTAGAGCTCTCTTCCTCCATCTCTCTGTCTCTCTCTTTACCCAGCCGAAGCCATGGCAGCAGTGCTGGTTAAGAGGTCTGTGTATCCCATTAGGATGATGAAGAGGCCTTTCATCACTACACTCCCTCTGGCCAGCCGCTGACAGGAGCTTTACCTTGACAAGGCTCTCAAACACACCGCTCGACATGAGACAGCACCCAGCAAAGAGGTCCGCGGGCGGTACACACACTCACTGCTGCTCACACACACACACGCACACGCCGACTCTGAGATATGAAAAAAGGGAAGACTGCAATGTTTTGTTGTTAACTTTCACTTTCAGTCTCATACCTACTTTTAGGAATAGCCAATAGAGTTCAGTATTTGAGGATGGGAGACAAGAGGAGGCTGGAGAAGACAAAAAAGTTCTGACTAATTCTGACTCAGTACTATTTTTAATCACTGCTGCACGAGAACTAATGGTGTGAGGACCGTGCACGGCTCTGTCCAGATGGGTAAAGTAATTTTTCAGGAGGGGAAGAGCAGGAGGAACAAGACAGAACGCGAAGACAGAGTGGAAAAAAAAAGAGACAAGAATAGAGAGGAAGAAGAAAAGGGAGAACAAATATGACACGATAGAGCAAAAGGGAGTGTTAGACAGACAGAGATTGAAAGAGAGAGAGAGACGGTGAGACAGAGAAACCACAGGAGCCAAGATGACCTGGATTCATAGGACCAGTATTGATTACTTAAGGATGAAAAGATGAAGAAGGAACTCTGCTTAGTGGTAAAGTCGATGAACTCATATGCAGAGACCTGGAAAGACATACAGTAACTGGGCGCGAATAACAGACAAAACATGTACACCTATAAGCTCTAAGCATTGTAGCTGTTGTTACTTAAATCTGAGAAGAAGAAAGCTTGTCTGCTTAATCTGCTGCTAGTGCATAACGGCCGATAGTCTGACGGATAAAGCACACACGCAGCATATGGGAAAACTAGATGATCTCAGTTTATTCTGGGAGGGATTTCTGATGCAATCTATGGAATGTGTATAGATGATGGGGGTTTCAAACCACACACACACACAGCACAGAAAACCAGTGGTCTGGATTATTCCAATTCATATAGATTACCTTTCTATAATCACTTTTTAGAATTTTGAGCTTAAAGAACTGACGTCACTCAAAAATGTGTCATTAACAATCAATTGAAATATAGGTAATAGGTCAACTCCCAACGGGGACGCGCCTGTGCAGTACTCTTCAGCTCCATGTACACAAATGCTATGATATAATTTTACAGTAGCAGCGCCTATGCTTTGATCCACTTCAACATTGTCAAAAACAATAGCTGCACTGATAAATTACAAATACTGTGAAGATGTTGACAGATGACGGTGCATGAATAGATTATGTCCAGCACATTTCACATTAACGGTGTCTGTAGAGATTCTCACTCATCCAGGTGAAGATGTCAGAAGGTTTAGTCATCACTGCTGGACGTCGTTCTTTCTTTCAGTAGACACGTTCCGTTCTGCATCCGCAGAACTTTTTAAATCTGAGGTAAGTTGGTGAGTGGTCACAAATTTATCCTCCAGGTTAGTTTCACCTCACACCTGACTTGAATGGGCTCGTTAAGGGGAACAAGGGCGGCAGGGGTGGTTGGGTGGGGGGGACTGCTCCACCCCAGGCAGATAATAAGTTGTGCCTGAGCCCCCCACCCATGTTGAGTGAGGGGTTGTTAATTTGCACGGTCCTTACCACCTGTTGCAGACCTAGTGGATAACTTAGCAGCTATAGCAGCTCTAGAGTTTGCATTTTGCAGAGTGTTGTGACTGCACCCATTCCACACTTTTTACTTTTCTATGTTACAATGTGTATTGGTATAGCTTTCTTAATACAAATGGCCCAAAGAGCAATAACAGTGCAGCTCTTGAATAGCCACACTTTGCTGGAAACTGCAAGAATAGAACTGCTTGACCCTCATGTGACTGCAGTCAGTTGGGTCATTTGTGAAGCACAATGGCAGGTTGCCAACATGAAAGTGTTTATATCTTTCTCACAATTTACAATCTATTCAGCATGACTGACTTCACAACGTCTATTTTCCACAACAACAAAGACCAGCTTTGGTTGTGTGTGCGTGTGTGTGCTGCAAGTGGATGTGCTGTGGAACATATAGGTGAATGGTGACGGCCAGAATGCAGATCTTACCACGCTTAGTATTATGAATTACATCATCTGCAACACAATAAAAACTGGAGTAGTGAGAATAGTTAACACACTAGCCCCACACCATGAAGCAAACAGACAATGATTGACACAAGTGAATTGAAATGCTGTGTACAGGTTCTCTGCAAATAAGGATGAAGGAAATTGTATGCCAGACACCAAGGCTTTATCACCATGACAGCATATTGAAGCCAGTCGTGTTGATGCTTCTGTTATCATAGCGCACACTAATGCCCTCACATCAACAAATGACACTGAAAATTATCAATCACAAACCTGTAGGTCAGAGCATACAGTCCGAAGTTAAATCCACATCTCAGACGTCACTTATCAGTGTTGATAAAACCTGCTCAGCAATCAGGGAACCCGCCTAGAAAAAAGCTCTCAGCTTGTGCCGTGACCCCGCATTTTTTTGACCTATGATCCAAGACTGCTCCAGAGAAAGTCTGACTGTTCTTTATGGGTAGCTTGAAATTACAAACTCAATTTAATTACCCAGCACAATGGCTTGGTACTGTGTTTTTCCCCCCAAGAAATATAGCATGCTGAAAGTACATGCATATTAATACACATTACGTAGACTCACAACACAACATTTTAATGACTGGCGAGGCTGTAAAAGCAATGACTGGAGCAAATAAAAAAGAGGGACTGTAATACGCAGGGAAACATAGTGGATGTGGTGAAGTGAACTTGTGCACATATATAGTGTGAAGATGAAAAAGAGAAATTTAGCTGAGCGGGAGAAGCAATTGAGTGACAGTGTGATATTCATCGTGCCATCTTGTCCTAAAAACTCATGCTCTGAGGTGTTCCATATAACAAGTTGCGGAGATCAATATCATCCATTTACTGAGACGCAGCTCATCTAATCATCTGGTGCCCTGCTGCCCACAGAAGGAGCGGCGACACGCACCTGGCCCTCTGGAGGAGAACAGAGTGATGAAATGTACAGCGCAGCCCGGTCTGTCTTCAAGTCCCCAACAGCTAGCACAACCACAACCCTGCCTCCCTGGTCTCACTTCCTCCGCCTCCCTCCATCACCATATGAGTAATAAGCCCCGGCTTCTCTCCCTCTTGAGCACATGAACAGGCTCTCATATGTTGGGCTAAAGTTGCATATTGTGTGGTCCATTAGGAATCTGAGGGGTGTGAGGCACAGGGACTAAAATATCCACAGCACTCTGTTTCCCTCTCCAACTCATTGACTGAGCGCCTCAGGGTAACATCACAATAAGCGCTCCTTGTCCCTACTCCCAAATGCAATTCTATAATTCATCTTAATTGAGAAAAACAAGCAAGCAAACGAAAGCACTGGAAGGATATGAAGTGCAGATCGTGGATATCTGGGACTGAGGGACCTAATGTATGTTTTGAGTTGGTGAAAGGTGAGAGTTGGCGCTGCTGTCTCCTTTTTTTTTTTGGTACAAACAGAAGATATTTATCTCTGGTGATGTTGAAAAAGGCCATGACAAAAATCCATTCAAGAATCCATAAATATAAGAACACAACACATACAAAAGAGTAGACTTTACATAATAGTTTGCAGTCATGCCCTTAATGAATAATATTTATACTATATGCATAATATTGCATAATATTTCTTAATTGTATTTTAGCGAAAGACATTTAAGATGGAAACATAAATTGACAAAATGACATCCTCTGTGCTAATGAAGGACAGGGAATGTATTTTTATTTTCTGCACTCACTGTGATTTTTGTATATATACTGTAATTTATTCAAGGGTTCTCTGGTTCAGATTCCCAAGCTTAGAGATAGAGGTAAAAGGCAGATGGTGTTTAAACACTATCTTGAAAATGCAAACTAAACACGGCGTCTGAATATGAAAATGCTGAATGACTTTCAAGCCGGTATGGGAGCTCAAATACAGATGGAGCCCCAGCTTTAATTGCATGAGTACAGACGTATTCTACAGGTAATTAAGCGAATTCATTTTTTTTTCATCCTCTTTATCGCTCTCAGATGTTAAATGCAAACCGCTGGTAGCTGGCTGGTCACGGCAAACATGTTGGTTGGTTATTGTTAAACCTCTTTGAATAAGAACATCCCCGTGTTCTAGCATAAGATCAATGCTGGATAAACGTGTCAAAGAATGATTTGTACATTGGTTGTCTTTGTGCTGAGCATGTACCTCCACAGCTCTATTAGTGGGTACATGTTTTTAGAAGACGCAATACTGAATCCTTTGTGTTTGCTTTTATTTCTTCATCCGCTTTCCAGAGTGTGTGCTATCTAGGGCAGTGGTCAGCAGTTTTAATCAATTTTCCAAACACAGGAGCACTACGGCAGTCAGGAAATCCCAACAGGACAGTAGGGAATGGACATAGCAATAATAATAACACAAAATCTAATCTGAATTATGCTCTAAAGAGATTAGGTCAGAATAATCCCCAGAATAAACACACACTGGGAGGAGGGGAGGCTGCTGGTGATGAAATGCAAGGAGGGGAGCTGCATCGCCTCTGTGTGGATGTTTTTATTCCTGATGGTGGGATTTGTGGAGTGAAGAGTGATAATTCTGTTTATTTTGGGAAATTGGTGTATGTCCGAGGCTCAGGGAGTTGCTATTATTGAAGTAAAATAAAATGTTTCCTATTGCTCGCTCAAACAAAGCTTCAGTGTGATGAATTCCTGAACATTTTCTTTATCATCACAAAGTCAAACGGAATAAACTCATTTCCAACTCGGATCCAGGTTTATTCAAAGGTAACACCTCCAGGCCTGGAAACAGAACACCTTCCAGTTTGGCCACAAGCTTGTAGCTTAAAAAGTGTGGAAACACAGGCGCACTCCAATCAGTCCTAAAATAGATAAATGAAAGTGAGTGAGTAAAGGTGTTACAAATGTCCCCCATTGCATTTCTGTAGGAGTAAGAAACGGTGTGTGAACGTTTGGAAGAAAGAAGGATTGTGCTAAGCTAAGTCAACAGTGCTGGCTCGTGTTATACAAAGTTTAGTGTGATATAGATCTTTTCATCACCGCATGAAAATGTCTATTTAAACATTTTTGGTTAATTTGCTCTGTTTACTGCAGGGCCTCCGCTGTGGCTTTCTCTGTGTTGGAGCTGTGTGGAAAGGGTTCAGGGATCAGAGCGGACAAGGCCCGGGCAGACCTCGAGGTCACCGTTTGACTTAATGCTGAGCAGGCTATTGTCCAGCAGCTGCATGACCGCACCACTCCGGGTCTATTGAGAGTCTATTCAGCAGCTTCAGCTAAGTGCAATAGAAGTCCCTGGTCTATTGTCTGATACCAAGTCTTGTTTGAGCTGCACCGGGACGCTCACTTCATCTCCCAGTGAGTTCAGAGAAACAGTAAAGTTTCCATGAATAGAGACAGATTTACACACGTAAAAAGACATGTTAAACACATTCAGACCAACTCCAGCTCTCTGTGTGACCTCAGTGACCAGAGGGCCAAACCACATTGTATTACATCTGTTTGCTTTCCTTAGTCATGCATTTGGATATAAACAGAGAAGAGGCACTGAAAGATGAGAAAAAAGAAAAATATTTGCACTCTGCATATTAACAACCAACCTATTTTGTATTTCTTCAAGAATGGCTTATTAGTTAATTTGATCAGTAAGAAGCAAGATAAGACAATAAAACACTAAAATGCAAATATATATATATAATTCCAATATTGAAGAATAGACTAGTGGCACTATTGGTAGGTTAGCTATTCCCTAGTAATTACTAACTATATTATCATTTGCACCAAATTGCCATATCACACTCTGGAGGCGTCAGAAGTTCTATGAGCTAAATTAAGTCAGAGTGCAATGACTTTCGTGTTTAAAAAGGCCCCCAAAGAGCCCCATTATTACTGTCCCAGAATGCAAATGTGCTTTGGGCCAATTAGAGGTTGAGCCAATACCAATGTAAGCTCATAAAAATCCAGTCTTCCATAATCATTTAGCAATATGACTCATGGGTGAGATTGGAACACCGGTCCATGTGTCATGATTATGACTCTGTGCTTAAAATGAATGGAGGAGTTGTGTATTTCATTCCCACAGTGCTGGAGCACAGCCATGCATATGTTAGTGTCAGTGCTTCTAATGAAATAAATAGACTTGTGATAGTACTTATTAGGCCTCCATAAGTGGCAGGTAAAGACAAGGGCCCTGTGGTGCATCAAAGGCAGTTAAATGTCTCTTTTTAGATCTCCCCCTATCGAGGGGTATTACGGGGGAGAGGGGGGTTGCTTTTTTGTTTGTGGAAACAGACGCCCTCATCCAGGATGTCTCTGTGTAATTACACGCCACAGAAGACCTTCATTCCTCTCCTCTTCACAGAGAGAGATGAAAGACAAGAGAGACAGAGGCATGTAATCGCTCCTCTGACTGAAAGAGGGAGAGAGGAGGTGAGGGACACAGAGAATAGAAGGACAAAGGGATGGTGCGTGGTGGTGGGGTTTTAATAAACCTCCTCTGTCTCTTGTTTACAGAGTCTCCTCTACATCTCTTGAACACCCCCCCCGCCCTTACACACACACACACACACGCACACACACGCACATACACACACCAAGCCTTTGACTGAGGATTTCATTATTCTCAGAGTTGCCTGTTCTTCGCCCCAGGACAGATGTGTAAATTGTTTTGCTAATGTAAGGCTCACTGCTGAGAGCTTTAGTGGAAAGGAGATTTACACACTCCACACCACTGTATAACTGTCACTCACAAACGCACGCTCACAGGAGCATAAAGACAGACGCCATGAGCGACAGCATCTTAGCACACACGCTCACTAGACCACGCACACACATGAAGGCAGGTGTCCACACATACAGACACTCTGGTACTGACAGGAGTGTGGGTGGACCATGGCGCGCGCACACACACACACACACACACACACACACACACACACCTAGCCTACATCTAAACTAAAAAACTCCCTCACCTCATCACAAAGGGCTTAAGTTACAAGCTATAGCTGTTCCATTGTGAAACTCAATTATTTATTTATTTAAAGCTTTATTAACTCTCACTGGTGCAGTGGCTGAAACACCAGACATGTGCCTAATGATATCCTTTTGACTTTGAGACTCCAGGGGTTGAAGCTGTGAAGTGTAAAGTTGTGATAAAATCCCCATAAAGTTGGGGGCTGGATTTTCAGTTGTTGCTGATTAACAACTGTAATTTCTTTAAAACACAAAGCACACAAACAACATGTTGTGGTTTTACAAGTGGTTTTGCACTGAGCTATGGCTTAGCTTAGCTGAGAGAGGTCAACCCTGTATTTCACACAAGTATTGGTTGGAAAACATAATTTAATTTAAAAACCAGTATCTTCCGTTAGACTTAAAGTTTAATAAACAATAAAATCGACTATAACAATACTCTCAATTATTAGTATATTTTTACTGAATTAACTTTTTCACACAACCGTGCCAAGGCCGCACGGCACTAGGTGGTTAACTAGCCCTCTATTTGTCTTTCTGACAAGGTGCCGAGGCCTCCGAGGGGCTGCAAACAACCCATCTGCCACGCTGTCTGTCTGTCTGGCTCTCCACAGGTATGACTATCTGTCCCTGCGTGATCCATGTTCCTCTTATTAAGTTGTGGAAGAGGAGGGCAGGAGCTGGCGGCAGCGTGAAGGTTGAAGCTATAGACAGAGAGACACCGCTCAGTGTTTAATGACCCACTATAACTATATCTATTCATCTCCCCTGGCAGAGCAGTGAAATGCCATGGAAATGGTCCTCTGCTGCAGATATTGCATCATGTAAAATCACATCTCTTCAGCCGACACTAGGATGATTACATGAAACATGTTTCCCCTGCTGTTTTTGAGCACAAAACCACACAAACGATGCAAGAAATGCTTCAATACAAATTGCATTAAACCTGTGAACAGCTGAGAGCAGGTACTACTCTGCTACCATACAAACTGATCAAGCTGAAACTGTCTATCTCCAATCAATAAACATCTTTATGGCTATTATTTGCTTATGTGAGATGCTTTCTCCGCTTGCTGTACCTACAGCAACACACACACACACACACACACACACACACACACACACAGGGTGAGAGTACATGGTGTAGCTGAGAGGACTGGAGACAAGTGAAGCTGAGCAGCAGCAG
>JAUMHF010000007.1:6506371-6523366 GCA_032359275.1 Microctenopoma steveboyesi | reverse complement strand
ACACACACACACACACAGGGTGAGAGTACATGGTGTAGCTGAGAGGACTGGAGACAAGTGAAGCTGAGCAGCAGCAGCAGCAGCAGCAGCAGCAGCAGCAGCAGCAGAGTCAGAGCAGAGACACCCAGAGTTAATGAACCCTCACCATTCAGCATGGTTGTCCATCTGCTTTCATAATCCCCATAAACAGCATGCCAGGGGTGCTGTCCAACCAGCCACACACACACACACACACACACACACACACGTACACACACGTCATCGTAAAGATACTATGTGAGGAATGAGGGCTGGACATGGGCTGTATATGTGCATGTGTGTGCATTTTTGGGTGTTGCAGGGGGAGAGCAGGCTGGGTGCCGATGTGTCCATTTTAATGCCTGTGTGCCTTAGCTCAGCTCACCAGCTAATCTAAGCGGAGTGGTGAGGAGAGGTGAGCGTGAGGTCGGCTGCTGAGCCCATCTGGTCAGCAGCAGGTAAGAGGCTTGAAACACACACCCGCTGACACACTTGATGCGTGTGTGAGCTCATACTCTTAAATCTAACCTTAATTACAAGCAGGTACATCTGCCACATTAGACCAGACTTTGTCCTGCTACTTCACACATGGCGCTCATTTAAAGCGAACGCTAACTCTTCGCTGGCTGGTGCCTGGTGGCATTTTGTGGCACACACTGTGTGCACCTGGCACGGTGAATGTAGCAGGTTTCCCCCTGTGCAATCAGAACGGCTGCCAGCGCGCGAGAGAGATGGGCATGTGAGGGAGCTGTGCGCTGATTGAGACCAGGAGTGTGACCCCACTGTGACCCATGCAGAAAAGGGAGTAATACCTAAGTAATACGCCTGGCTTCACATGGCCGTGCACCCATCGCCCATATGCGCTCACACCAAACACACAAACCAAGCCAAGAGGAGCCTGTCAGCCCTTGATTAAGACCTGCATTCAAGGCAAGAACAGAATCTTTGCTGTGTGTTTCCCAGTCAAAGCCTCTGGATGAAAAAAAAGAACTAAGTCCTGGGGCTGAAGATGGGTGGAGGAATTAAAGAGTGGATGAGTGCAGATCTCATTCTCTCACTCTTCCCTTTGGTGTGGTAGTGATCCAAGAGTCTCTAAGTAGAAACGGGGATTATTGCCCCTGCTGTGGGTGTTTGTGTGCGCCTGCATATGTTTTCGCAGTGAACGTAGATGCATGGCGCAGCATCTTTAATACTAGAACTGTAGTGAAGAGAGGAAAGGACCACAGAGAAAAGGCAAGACAAGAAAAGAGAAGGAGCTCGAAGAGCAGCAAAAGGGCAAGGACAGCAGAGGGGCGAAGAGCTTAAGAAATAAACTAAATGAATAACACAGCAGCACGCTGACATGCAGCCAATCACATAAAACCAAGCCCCATCTCCCACCCCGCCACACACGCAGAAAAAGGCTTTCATTAGGCATCATTCGCCTTGAAAACACAACAAATATGTTGAGTAGTATGAAAGTCCTGCTGATTGCATAGCCGTCTGCCGCGCAGACAGAGGGACGCTGGATCGTTTCCGTTCCCTCGCAGCCGAAGATATGCGCACGTAAGCTCCATACACCCGTCTCTCCCGGGAGGTCTGTGTGTCATTCCCCTGCTTTAGACACACCAGCTGCTTAGTGTGTGCTCCGCGGTGTGTTAAGAGCCCCTTCCCACCTCACACAAGCCCCACGGTGGCACCCACATCCACTTACACGCAGGCATGACAAAGATCCCCACACTCACTTCTTTTATCTACCATGACAACCCCAACTCCCCCACCCCCCAACATTCATAAGTATCCTCGGGGCAGATGGGACCCTAATAGGCATTACACTCAGAGAAAAGGGATTCTTCACAGTGCCTTCTGAAGAGCAATTCCCAAACTCTGAAAAAAAAAAAGATGGAGTGAGTGAGATATGGGTGGCAGAGGTTGGTATATGCGAGTCTACGAAACTATAAATACACCTGATGAGAATATCAAGAGACTGAGGACTAGAGAAGGGGAAATGGGGACAAGCGAAGGAAATGTATTAATGTGGATGTGGGGAGAATAGCCAAATTCATAAAATCTCAGTCAAAATAACACTAACTGCCATCGATTTCTCTAACGCAGCACATTTCCTCGCTTGACGGAAACTGTTTCAACACAATTTAAGCAGAATTTCCCTCTAGTTAGCCGAGCCCACATGACACACTCCGATACAAACAGACACAAACACAGGCTTTAACAGATTGGCTTAGGTCTAAGCTCTGAGAGGTCTTGGCTCAACTGTCCTCTCAAGACAAAACAGCCTCTGCTAAGAAGATGAGCTGAGAATCTGCATGGTCGAGAAAAAAAAGGCCCTTTTTACATAAGGACACACGCTGAGCGGTGGGTCACACAGCGCAGCCAACTGAGTGCTGACTCTGCCGCAGATCTATAGTCCTCAGCGTAACCAAGTGTGTGTATATTTGTGTGCATGTGTCTATCCGGGAGTAAGGGGGGTTATTCAAGATCTGGCTTGACCCCCTGTAGTGAATCCTGATCCTATTGGTCACGATTCTCCCAGTGCTGCTGAGATCCTAAATGAAAATTCCTGCACTCGCTCAGCCACTCCTCCCAAGTAACACAGCAGGTCTTCCACCATTATGCACATAAATGCTACCTCTTCATCAGAGGATGTGGCTGCATTTTGCATATGTGGGTGTATGTGTGTGTTTGTGCTCGCTGCTCTTTTGAAGTCAGATCTCACCGAGAGCGTCTCAGCATATCAATCGCAGCGAGAACCAGAGATTTTCTGAGCGAGCAGGTGTAAACTTTTTCTGTGCGCGAGTGGTTATGCAACAGCAACACACCTCTGAGAACACACACACACATACACGCGCAAGTATGGCTTCTGTTGAAACTGAGTGAGTGTGAGTGTGTGAGTGTGTGTGTGTGTGTGTGTGTGTGTGTGTTCTACCCCACACAAAGAGGCAGAAAAAGCTCTGTGGAGTCTCCTATTCATCTGGAGCACAATGGAACCCCACAGAGGTTTTCTTCCTGTTTCCCTGTCTGCCCCACCCATCTACCCTCACAGGGCAGGATGGAGGGGCAGGGGTACCCTGTCGCACCAGCCCGACAGCGACTTCAGCCCCCATCTGCTACCGAAACTCTCTTCCTTCTCCACCCCCATGCCATCACCCATCCATCCCCCTCTTTCACTCCAGCCTCAACATTTTTCACCCAACTCTTCGTCCTGTGCTAGAAGAAGCCTCGCCTTCAACAAGCTCAAACAGAACAACATTTGCTTTCATGATTTATCTACTTTAAAATCTAGTATGACCTTGGCACGAATAGCGACATCCGTGGCTTTGAATGTTGAAAGATTTGAAAGAAAAAAAAAGGCAATCGATGAAATATTTAGAAAGCCTCACTTGACAATAATTATATACAGCATTTTTGTACACTTTTTAAATAACACACAGTTCAAATTAGTTGGCAGGCTGTGTAATATTGACTAAACCATTATTACCCCAGATTCTAAATGCTCTGAGAACACATTTCCTTTGCAGGAGAAAATGGCCTGTGCTTAAAACTATATTCATCTCGAGACTGTCGATCTCTTTTCTCCCGGTAATTCCTCCTTCCAATCTCTATAGTTAGCTCCCTCCTCCATTTACCTTGCTGTCTTGCCCTCCTACAGAACCCTTTCCTTCAGATTTATGGCCCAGTCTCACATGCGCAGTATTGGTAAAGCATTAAATATGTCTACTCTTAATACTGTGAGCTCTCTCCATCGATAAGAGCCTTAATAAAAACATCCCCCTGGTGGATTTGTGCGGTTCTTTTTCACTCTCAACCCTCCGCCCCCCCATGTCGTTCTCCTGTAACCACAGCTCCTTCTGCTGCTTTGCTAGCTTTAACCTGGTCCTGCTGCACATCACTTGTCTTCCTCTCATTCTTTTCCACCTACTTCTCCCCCTACTCACTGCCTCATTCTCTGGCCTGTGCCAGAGGTTTAATGATGCTTGAATGCCACTGCTGTGGAGTTCTCTTCTTCTCTCTTTTCTCATAAAGGATATTTAAAAGCCATGCCATGAGATCAATCTATCTCAATGTGTCTCTCAGAGATTCATCTCCTCCTTCTCTTTTTTCCCTCTTCTGTTTCAGATGGATAGCATTACCCTGCGTAACCTCTCTCCTTGTTAAGTTCACACACATCCTCTGCAACATCCCCCGGCTGGAACTGGCACACTTACTCAAACTGCCACTCTTTTATCTAGTCTATAAATGCCTATCGGTACCCTAAAATCCCAAACTACCCCCCACAGCCAAGGGGTCAGTTGCACCAATGAAAGCTGAGCAGCTGCTCCCCTCCTACGTCTTTCTCCTTTGCTGTCTCTAATGTCAAGGATTTGAGCATCATAAGCACATTTTAAATATTAACAAAGACCACTTTGCAGAAATGAATAATACAGAAGAGAGGCCAGTGGCTGGCCGGTGATCCCATCCCCTGCCGCCTGATAGTCATAAAACTAATGCACTGCTCCGGGACAGAATGTGGCCGGGTCTGGTCTGCCAGCAGGACTCGCCCGACAAACTAGTCTGGCCTATGGCCTTGTCCAAAGAGTGCTGTCTGTCTGTTTATCTATCGCGGTGCCCAACCACCTGTCCAAATCTCTGCAGATGCACAGCCTGGCAGCATTTTTGTTATGACTACACGTTTCAGAGACACCTTAATCTAATCTGACATCTCAATCTGTTGAGCATCTTTGAAGCCAAATCTACTTCAGCGTTTGTTTGACGTTAGCTTTGTTGTCGTGTCCCTTTCTTCTCACGCATTGAAAATTCATATTAAGGCTGTCAGTAAGCGGCAGAATTCCTCTGACCAATCCGTAGAGCAGGGCAACAAATATTTCAGAAGCCTTTTACTTGCTCACATATAATATTGAAGAACGCTCTGCACTGATATTCACGGCAGGAGGAATCCCACACTTAACAAATGAGACAGCACATCCCAGAGTGTCAGTATTCATGCAGCCGTCTATGGGAGGGTCTGACATGCTACGCTGCCTAACTCTGAACACTCGACGGCCCCTTCACTATCCTCGCTCTCGTCCTTGTCCTGTCTTGACCTCCCTGTCTGGACATCGGTCTCCTGGCCCTTTTACCCATCAGGGGTACCCATTTAATCCGGGTGTGTTGCAAACAGTGCTCCAACACACATATGGCGTGTGTCGATTTTCCAACTCTAACGTGAAGTCGTTTATAATGCCACATGGAGGAAGAGGCAGCGGACAGCAGGATAGTTATTCCGAACAAGTGTTCCTGGCAGTCTGAGTAATTAATGTGTATGTCAACACAGAGAGAGAAGCAACACGGCAGAAGTGTGAGCTCAGCACATTGACTATACAGCTACAGAGCAAGGCAGGAGGGATTTGAGTGTGGTGGCCTAGGTAAGGTACACACACAATGGGAGAGAAGATAACGGCAATCTGCCCCCCCCCCCCCCCATCATGCATTCCCTAAATATATCCCTGCCTTCCTCTCTCCCAGACAGAAACTTTACTGGGGCACACTAAGCTATTGTGCCCCGGTGTCCCCCTCCTCCTGGCTCCGCTCCCCTAACAGGACCTCACTGCAATCCTCCACTGTTCACGTCAACATGTCTCATTTCTCATGCAAGGATTTCAGAATGGTGCACGATTTTAATAAACGTAAGCTGCTTTTCTGCTCTGTCTGTTCAGGGAATAATACACACACGAGGACCTTGGGAGGCATGGCGGGGGGTTCTTGAAAGAAATGGGTGCAGAGCTGGACAGACAGCGTGTCCACCAAAATATTCCTGCTATCATTAGGTAACAAAAATGACTTCTTCAGCACAGAGTCAGGTTTATTTCTTAGAGTGCTCTTTCAGAAAAGCTTGTGTAGATACGGCTCTCATTGTTGTGCACATTGTTCTTTTTCCTGCTGTAAACCGAGCTTAATCCTCAAAACCTTCCCGATTTCTGCCTCGTATTTCAATCTGATCGTGCAAAGGGAGGGGAGGAAATGTCCAGCGTGAAATCCTTCATTTCATCTGAAGATGGGCAGTGGCACTGTGGCGTCCAGGTGCTGTTCCTTCAGCTCCCCAACAGGGACCTGCACTGTTTGTCAGGTGATTTCATGAGAGTTGTCTGCAGCCTTTAAGGACATTAACGCAGAGCAACTCACTGATAAAAGCCTGCTCTTCCCTGATCAAAGCCCACAATGTTCCGACTGCAGTTCTGTGTCTAATAAAATAATCATTAAAACGATATAAATGCTTTATGATCCACTGAGTGAGTTCGGAATTTCAAAAACAACTTGTGCACCCGCGTTTAAAACAAGCGTCAGTAAATTTAGGTGCTGTTTCTCAATGAGGGGAAAAAAATGAAACGAGTCCCACTCCCCGAAGCACTTCAAGTGCGCTGTCTGACTTTTCACAAGGCTTTGCCTTTTCTTTTTGTGGAGGCCAAGAAGACATGGAGCAAAACCTTAATTACTCCCTGCGCACCGGGGGAGTTTGATTTTTCCGCTCCAAGTAGAAAAGAGAGCTGTGAGCTCTCTGAAGGCTGAAGACTTTGCTGTGGGTAAAAAAAGTGCTTGTCAGTAGGCCACCGCAGACCCCCTGCACTGTTAGGTACACTTTCATTTCATTCGGCTTCATGTGACTTCGTGTTTGGACGATGTTAGTGAAATAGGAAATAAAACAATTACATGAATCTTTAAAGACTCGTTTTGTCGTGTAGCATATGAACTGGATAATTCAAAGTGATTTTTAGATCACTCACCGATGCCAGACACGACACATCCCCCGAGCAGGAGAAGAAGAACCAGAGGAGCGAGACCTTGGACGCACACCACCTGAGCAGGGAGCATCTTTTCCGGCTACGCTGTTGCGAAACGTCCCGGTTTGTCCACACAGCGTAGCCCCACCAAGTCTTTACCCCTTTTCTTTGATAGAAAAACGAGTCTAGCGGCTGATGTTAGAAGCCGTTGTTTGGATAAACTGCCAGGGCGAACGGACTGCGGCGTTCAGAACACATCCATCTCCATGCAGCCTGCGGGCGTCTGGGAAAGACTGAAAGGGTCTAATTTCCCTCCGTGAGAAAAGTTTCAAGCGCTGTCACACCCTGTGAGTACGAAGAAAGAAGTTGTGAGGACTAGTCCTGGTGCATTTCATCGTTAGTTCCACTCGAACCCGCTGTGGCTGGAAACCGTTTGCGCAGAGGTGCCACAAAAGTCACCCAAAAGTTTGACGCATCGCTGTTGTCAGTAGAGAGGATCGACTAGACGACAGCCCGACTCCCTGGGGCAGAAACTTGTCTTGAGACCATACAGAATAAGGACCACGAAGTGCTGCTCACTGCAGACCGGACTGTCCACTCTGTTCTGGACCCCTGGGCGTCTCTCCTCGTCCCCGTCCACAAGGTGTAAACAAGAACACGGGGATCAGCGCGCAGTGCAATGCCAGCCTCAGGACTACCAGTCCCCGCCCGGCCAATCATAGACCATCCTCCTCCTCCTCTCAGAATGAAGGCTGAACAAGTGGAGGTAAACTAGTAGCAAGCGAGGAGGAAATAGATGGGTGGGGAGAGAGAGAAAACCCGGACCCAGGAGCGCAGAGCATCTTTCTGGATTCACGGCAGAGTTTTATCTATCTATCTATCTATCTATCTATCTATCTATCTATCTATCTATCTATCGATCTGCATTATTCTCATATCCCCCCTTTCTTTAACACATGTTGGTCTGTAGCTGTAAATATTTCAAAGAACATATCAGACCTTGAGTCCAGAGCGTCTCTGGGTGAAATCTTACTCCCGGCGGCCACAAGAGAGCACCCTTTCATAAACGAGTCCCTCTCCAGTGAGGCCGAGACTTCACTGGATCTTCTGCAGCAATCTTCATTGTCGTTTTCTGTCTGACTGGACGGTGCTGGTGGTGTCTGATTGGTGAGTGGGCTCCACAGGGACCACTGTGAAGAAGGGAACTTTGGAGTTTGGGTGCTTTAATGATGTTTTGTTTTTTTATGATTGGGAAGGTAATAACAAAAGAAGACTAATGCTTTCCCTCACAGAACATGTTCTCTTGGTGAGCAAGTGTTTTAGTTGAAAAACTGTCAAAGATCTGATTTAAAATATTGCCTTGAATTAAGCTGATGTTTCTTAAGTTTGTGTTTCTTTCTCCTTTCTGCCTTTTCAGCTATGTAAAGTTATGTTAATCATTAATAGTTTTATTAAAAGCATCGCTTCATCACAGAAATCAGGGAAGAATCCTCCCAAACGCATGTACGTTCATATGTGGCGCTCATTACACGGTTTGACGAGGATGGAAAATTATGTCAATCACAAATCAACCAACATAGGTGTAGGTTTTGGAGTTTCTATGTCAGCGTCATCAAAAATAGTGAGTGAAGAAATATCTTTGGGAGGATTTGTGTTCACCCCTCAAGTAAAGCTCTTCAGATTAGGACGCTAGTCTGGAGTATTGAAGCCGTTCTGGAAACGTAATGTTAGGTTTCCCTTAACGTGTCACCTTCTGCATTATGATTTGGTGAGAAAAGAGAGAATAAAGAATAAAACCGGCATTTATTTCTATGAAAATGTCCCAGATTATTACTTTTTTCTTTCTCCAGCAGAAATCTGCAGTAAATGTGCAGCATCACTCTTATACTGATTTCATCGTTCCTTCCTGCTGTTGCTGAGTCACATTAATGGTCAGAGAAAGGAAACGTTTATCCCTGCATGGCTCGCACCTTTAGTTTGCATAAACGCTTGAGTGTAAAATGGTCACGTTAAATAAGGTATTTAGCAGTAGAGCAGAGCGGAGCCCAGAGTTTTTAAGCATGGGGTGAGGCAGACAGAAAGCCACTGTGTACGCACGCATGCTTCTGAGCCTAAAGCGAGGCCCTCCTCTAAGACGTGACAGTATCTGGCAACAGAACTGCATTTCTGTACTTTGCTCAAATCCTACTTCAAAGGTCATAATCCATCTGGACAAGTGATGACTCCCAGTGCCTCCTTCCTCCAATGACAATTAGCCCACGCAGTTTCCTGGAGCACAAAATACACTCAGGATTCTTTATTTATTTCCAGTCTTTACTGAGACTGGCGAGAGAGCAAGAGTGAGAGTGGTAGGAGGCGAGCGTCAGAGAGGGTGAGAGCGAGAGAGGTTATGCGTGAAATGGAGTTCGCAGGTTGTGCTTGAGACAGATTTGTCTCGTGGAGCTGCAAATTCATTTTCTGTTTACATGTCTGTGCATGTCATGGTTTCTGATTGTGTTTCTGTACTGGTCCTATTGGTCTGCTTTGCTCAACATTATAATATGTTGAATATAAATGTACTGGATCATCCCTATTCATCTGCGTTGATGTGGAGAAATTTGGAGCGATGATCTTGTTCAACGTTTTGATCTGAGTGACTCTGCTGACACATTTACCTTGATGAAGTTGTGCAGCACGGTGACACTGCACAGCCCTAATTAGGCATCTTCCTGTATCCTGTACTGTATCCTCAATTATTACTGAGAGACAATGACAATGTTGAACTTGACAAAAGTTATTATTTCGTTCTGCCCTTTACTAAAACTAATTGAAGATATGAGTCAAGGGCACCCACTGGAAAGCTGGAGAGAAAGGAGAGCCATAATCGAGTGGGATGGAACTCATACGCCGAGCGCCATACAGAGGAAGCGACAATGCCAAAGCTATGGCTATTATTAAGGCATAATAAGTCATCCAGCGAGGGCTGTTTAGCACCGCTGACTCTCCGTTGCTTTGTGTTGTAAGGTTGACATAAAAACGATCAAACTGCCTATCTCTGTAAAACAGAGAGGGTCTAAAAATAGGAGACATGCTCTACAAGTTTCAGTGGAGATAATTGAATATTATTTTCAGGAATGATTAAGTTGACCTATCCAGTAGACTAATTATTTCTTGCAGGCCAGAGGAGGACTTGTTTAATAGATTTTGGTTGCAAGGAATAAGGCAAAATAAAGCAACCCATCTGCAGGCTTTCTGCTGACCAAGAAAACATCATCCATGGAAAAATGAATAATACCCATCATTATAGTTTGGCTTGGGGCATGATCACAAATTTATGGTATCTTGTAGCGTTTCAGATTAGTGTCCTCTGTCAGTTTCTTTGGAATTTGTTTTGAGTTTAAGGCCATTCAAACTGCACAAAATCCCCCTATTTTCTTACTATTTTCATAAGCCATGCAAAAAGATTGTCCTATGTGGCAAGGTTTTACAAAATCTCTTTCACCACAATGCAGCAATATAGAAAATTCTGTTTTATGGGAAACTCAACTGCACTGTGCAATTTACAATATGTTTTCTACACTTCATCAGATAAAGAAATGTTAAACATTTTACTCTACTTTATGTATTATTACTGTACTTTACATAATAATATTTTACACAGTAAATATATGATCATCTTATACGTTATGGTGAATTGCCTCAAGCTGCAGCATTAAAATTGTATTTACATGTTAAATCATTAATAATAATAACACAATGATAAACCATACACTGTACGATGAATATAACAGACAGTATTATGGGTTTTACTTGAATATAGGATCTGGATACATCTTCCACAGCTCAAAATGTTCTTAAGGGGTATTTGAAGGTTGTGAACAGCTTTGTTTAGTAAAAATGATCTTGCTAATATTTAGCTGTGTATGATTTTATGTGACCAGGTGCTAATAGATAATGCCAGGGTTCAGTATACTGCATGTGCTGTCCGTGGCTGTGTGTGCGCATGTGCATATGTGTGCCTCTGTCAGTGTTCATTGACTTCACCTGTCCTCCACCACTGTAATCCCTGGGTGCACCTGGGCCGTTGGGCTTCAGGGCTTTTAGCAGATTGCATGTGTCAGACTTAGGACAATTACACTGATTGTTGCCCCAGAAACTCTGCTCTCTCCCTGTTTCTGTGGGGAAAATGATAATAATTTTAAAGGTGACAGAACAATGTGGAAAATGAAAAAATCTGTCCTCAAGCTGCTTTTAATATACATGCAGTACTACCACACTGTACAGAAAAAGCACGGTGACAAACAAAGCAACATGATTTTCATATACAGAAAGGTCAGTCCCGCAGTTACTTAATGAATTCAAACTTTTTACACTAGTTTATTTAGACTTAGGAGAACTGATTAAATGTGGACCTCCTATAAGACCATCCAAAGAATCGTCCACCAACGTCACGCTGCAGTCGATGTGATTGCTTTGTTGGGTTTGCCTTCATGTCCATGTTGTGTTCGTTGATCTCCAGGAACAATATGTTTAAAGCTCATCTGATTATCTTCTCATTTGTACGCACAAAAATGTACATGTGCTGAATACTCGGGCAAGAGTGTAGAAAGAAAGACCCCTGGGACTTTACAGCTGTTTCAATGTAATATGCAGTTACTGAAAAGTGAGTGATATACATTGAAAACACAAAACTCCCCTGGATCAGCTTCAGATTATGTATGCGTGTAAACTGCCATATTGAGACACACAAAAACACTTGTTGAGTGTCTGAAATACGGTATGCGTTTATAGAGTGTGAGTTGTTAGAAACAGAGAGAGGAAAGATGAGTGTAAATGGAAGTGTTGTTGCAAGGCGGTGAGACTTGGAGACGCAGTGAGGAGTGGGTGCGAACACTAATTAAACATAACATCTGCTGGAAGTAGAGACGGTGGCAGCAAATCATGCACTATTAAGAACTGCGATGTCACTGTCATTTTATACACACGAAATACATTTACTTGATTGATTGAAGGAAAGAAACACATCCTGCATGCTGACTTTTGTCTCCAGTAACATTAATGTGTGGGAGATTCCTCCTCACTAAAGGCCTCTGTCTGATAATATCTCAGTTTATTAGCCCTGATATGAACTATAAACCAAAATTTTGTTTATGATGAGGGGCGTCAGGGCATTGTTGAGTGATGATATTTCATGAGGGGAATATTATGTACACTTCATAATATTGGCTGCTCAGCACAGTTGCCATGCTAGTTGAGCACAGACTTGTTTTTTATGGCTGCAAAGGGCTTTAGGACAATGTAAGTCAGGGTTTCATCTGTGAGAGCAACATTAAAGCTTCATTTTGGGGTGTGTGTGTGTGTGTGTGTGTGTGTGTGTGTGTGTGTGTGTGTGTGTGTGTTTATGTGGCTAGATTAATGACTACTGGCATAGGAAATGCCACAGACTAGCGTTTTACACAAACAACTCCTAGTTTTGTGACGATATAGGGAAACGCCTTAGGGTGGAAACATGACTTTTGCTGTCCTCTGTTACTCCCTCCATCCCTCCCTCTCTTAATCATCCATTGCTCCTGTTCACCTGTGCCACCTCACTAATGATTGCTCAGTGGTTGTGAGTCTACCATGCATCATTTACCACAAACTCAAGAGGGGCAGCAAGAGAGAGAAGTAAAGAGAGTAAGGGGAGGTAAAGAAAGAAATTCTCTATTCATCCAGTTCCTTGAAAAGGAGCAACAGCAATATCTAGAAGGAGAGAATTTGACAGAGGTGCAGACATTGTGAAACAAGCATGTGCTGCAAAGGCAGTGTAAAGGGAGAAGGTGAGAATAGGCTGGAGGGAACCGGGAGGCCCATTTTATTAATCACAGCCTTGATCTGGAGGGTAACGCCGACCGCTCTGGATGGAGTTACTACTACTGCACTTCTTCCTGCCACAGAGAGGCAAAACTTTCTCCTGGAAACAGACACAAAATGTCATGCCACGAATACCAGTGTCACTTGTGATTAACATAAATGTAAGATGAAGATCATTGTTATTGAGACAGAGATGCTTAAAAGCGTAATACAGTACTACAAATCAGGCTTTTGACTGGCATGTTATTATTCACGTCACCATGAATTAGCAGCAGGATTGCCTAACAGTACACTGTATTTCTGGTTTCAGTAACATTCGGGTTCCTCTGTGAATTACTTTGGCCACATGGTGTCCAGCAACGATACAAAAGACAACAATCATACTTTGTCTCATACTAAAATAAAGAAAACGAAACAAAAAACACCTTCAGCACTGAGACAAAAAGAAGAAATATCATCTCTGCCTCAACAAAATTCTTCATGAGGTTCTTGTCTTGTGGACAGCACACAGCAGCATCCCATGACCAAAACATCACAGCAGGGTAGCATCATCGTAATATTGTAATTTACCTTCCGAAGCACAGAGAAGCAGAGAAGTCAATAGAGCGGAGTGACAGTTTTTCAACATTCTTCACACAAGCTGAACAGACACTATTATTAGGCGCCCGACTAGACGGCCAATCAAGTTGATAATAATAGGTTGGATTTCTAGAAACAGAGGATGGATAACAGAGGAGCTGACCCCAAAGTACAGCCAGCCAGCGGTCACCTTATTAGCCTATAAAAAGCTCAGGTGTGGGTGTGCTTTGTTTGCCTGGACTTGGTCTCCCATCATACCAATATCACCTCATTTCTGGAGGTGGGACTCAGAACTGACAGGGAGAGGGAAATGGAGAGAGAGGGAAAATGAGGAGGAGGGAAATAGATGGAAAATAGGATGAGGGGAAATAGTACTTCCCCAGCCTTGAACAACATAGTGTGCAGCATCTGTGATAATGACGGTACTATACATGGCATGTTTATCATTAAATAAAATGAAATATGGACTCTAGCTATTCATAGGAGTGAAGCTTTCTCAAGATCTGCAAATAGGAACAATCTGTCGACTGGCTTTATGTTTCTTTGTGGCAGTTGATCTGCTTTTTCAAGTGATGCAAATACTTCAATGGTTGCCAGTCAAATTCATGCAAAAGAGTCAGTTGAGGTTGAAGCCTCAGATAAGGAACCAGGGATTTCACTGCATGGAATACGTTCATTTTGTTAATAGCAGTGAATGTTTTTACCATGAAATATGAGCCACCTCTGATGCCACTTGAAGAGAATCACAGAGAACATCGTGATATATTATCTGACTAAAGGGACAGAAAATTGATCTTTCAATGGTTGGAGTGTGGCTCGAGTAGGAAAACATTACCACTAAAGAAACGGTATAGGTGACAACCGGGGTTGTAAGTTAGGTCATGACCGGAGATGGAATTAATGAGCAAGTATCCCAGCTGCTCATAGGGAACAAGGGTTGAAAAGGTGGACATCTGATGCGGAAGACACGCCTGCTTCTTTCATATTATACTTATTTGAAGGAAAGGGCAGTAAGTGTTAGGTGGGCAAAACTCCATCGGTATAAATATTGACCTGGTTTGTTTAGTAATCTTTCAGTGTTCAACAATGCCTATAGAAAATAATTCCACTATGTGACAGACTGCAATGATGTGAACATGCAGCACAAGCCCTGCTTGTCCTTCTCCTGTCACATTTTCCATGTTCAGGCTTTAAAGCGGCTCCTTCTGCAACTAAAAGAGACAAAGGAACAATCATGCAACTAACGCTGTGAGTAAGCGTGCTCCCGGGCTCCCATATTCCCTTTGGAGGGCACACCGCAGCCTTTCATCTCTGCTCCCCTCTCTGTATCTATCCTCTCATCTCTTTGCTTTATGTGCTGCTTTTTGAGCAGAGTTCAAACACTGGGGACCAGTTTAAATACTTGATGTTCCCAATGCAGTGCTCCAGCGAACTAGAGCATATAGTGAAACATAGAAAGCTCAGGCTTCTGCTCATTTCCCTAATTTTTAGCTTAGCCTCACGCTTATATGAATAGTCTCTCCTTTTATAATTAAGGAATTTGAAAAGCAAAAGGAGGCTATGTAACTGTAGGAGAAATCAAGGTGGATGCAAAAGGACACAAATGGACAAACCTAGAACATGATATTGCAGCACTCTGTGTTGCAGCTTTCTAAATACACTGATGTATGAATCAATAGAAGAAAAAAGTATAATAAATGAAAGAAGGGAGGTTGCACCTGGGTCGATAGACTTGCAGGTGATTGAGAGGAAACAGGAGCCTCGTTGTGCCTTGTGTGCAAGTGTGTGCGTTCACATTGGGTGCGCATTTGCGGTTTTGCTTGATATCGCATCGTTGTGCTGCACGTGTATCGAGAATGTGACAGACTTACTTGTGGTATGTCTGGTATGTTTGCCATTGACTTCTACAGGAAGTATTTTTCAGGAGAACGGAGAGAGTTCTTTGCTGCAAACAGGCCTTCAAGTCTATCAATAAAGGGAACTAGAGACTAACAGAGAAACAGCAGTGGAGCAGGAGAAACCCCCATGGAATCTACAAACACCTACAACAACAAAGACAACGATGGAGACAAAAGCAAAAATCCACTTTTCACGCTCTAAAAGAATTTCTTAGCGAGACACATGTTTAATCAATCATTATGTTATTAATTGGATGCTAGCATACAAAGCACATGCTTCTACAAATACAATTATATGGATTAGGTAAGAAGACATAATCTGGTGTTCAATCCTCATTACTATGGTGATTAATCCAGACTGATCACCTCATTTTAATTAACATAATGACATACTCAGAGTACTCATTCTGCCAGCAGTAAGTGTGATCTTTGGTTATGCGCACTGTGAAAGCATTATTGTTGTGTGTGTCCATGCATGGACCTGTGGTGTGTGTCCTACCTGGCTGACAGGGACGGTCCACTGGTTGAAATTAGATAACACAATCACAAATGTCCCAATCAAGGTTCATGCATATTTCATCCACCCCCGCCTGGCTTTCATAATGACTTAATTAATTCCCAGCTCTAAAGAGATAGGCCAGCTCTAATCCACCAGCCTCCCGTGGGGCTTCCCGTGCCTGCTATAGATGTCCTGTCCCAGGATGCACTGCAGCAGAGGGAGACACCCTGAATAGTTGTGCAGACTGAAACCACAGAACTAAATCTGCTCCATTAGGAGACCTCGTTCTTCTTGGTTTCTGCAATGCAGGTTGGGTTTCAGGATTCCCAGTGAACCTCTCAGCTGGGGTTGTATACAGGCAAAACATTTCTATGCCACTGAAACAGCCAACGCTTGAACCCGCTTGTGTTTCCTCCCAGAACATAGAGAATGGATTCTGACTGATCTGACTCTTGAAAAAACAGGAAGACGTACCTACTTCCATACTTTTAGAAACAACATGTGCTCAGCCTGTTTCCACTGCTTTTTCATCTTGCTCTTTCATAGTAGTAACACGTATCATGCACTTATTTTGAACTGTAAGAAACAAAAGAAAAGCTTTTATGTGCACTCCCACATAGTTACGTGTGTGATTACTGCTCAAATATCCAGCAAACATTTTAAACTCCTACTTTGCACTTTTTTAGACTCTTTGATTTTAACTATGTCAGCCTATGTTGTAGGAATGAATGTCTTTTTAATTCTAACAGAAGCCATATTAGCTATAGAATGAATAAGCTCTATTCAACAAGTTTGAATCTGTGGGAAAGAAAGGATTTAAAAGAGAACAAAAGTCACATTAACAGTCATGACTAATGCCAACAGTCATAAGCTCCACAGCACTAAGTCCCTTGGCTTTTAATGTAAAGTCTAATGAACCAGGCAAAAGATTCCTACTGAACTAGGGGCTACTTAATTGCTGATGAATGAACATATGCAAACATAGCAACACTTATTTAATCACACCTCCACAACCTCCCTGGTAATAGCAAATAACATTTATTACTGGAATTATGTTGACACGAGTACAACCACGGCCTTTCTACTCCTGCTCCCATCTGAAAAATGTTCTGCCACTCATTAGGCTGTAATTAGTAATTATCTGATTCAAATAATTTCACTTAATACATCAATTATATATCCTTTGAGAGACAAAATCACCACTGTTGAGGCCATGTGTCAACTTTGTGCAGAAGGACAGGTCAGCTGCTGCTGCTGTACTGTCACTGTGCTGTGTGAGTCCCCACAGCAGGACTCCGGCGACCACAGAGAGAGCAAGATTTAAAACACTCCAATCAATCAGTGATTTGACTTTGGGCTAAATTCATGTTGATAATTAGCCAATCAGGGTGGGCTGAGCTGGTGGGAGCTTGCCAGT
>JAUMHF010000007.1:6478526-6506271 GCA_032359275.1 Microctenopoma steveboyesi | reverse complement strand
AGTGATTTGACTTTGGGCTAAATTCATGTTGATAATTAGCCAATCAGGGTGGGCTGAGCTGGTGGGAGCTTGCCAGTCAGGTGTTGAAAGGCCCACAGGGGACTTGAACTGTCTCTTCCCTTCATTAACTCCTCTCGTCCTCTCCCCTTGTCCACCTGATCCTGCGAGCGGTACAGGCTACTGGGTAATTCAGTCTTCTGTCTCTGAGGTGACCCCGTGCCGCAGGGCTGAGGGAGCTGAGGATACAACACTTCTTTTTAACCTCTCCCTGACTCCCTTTCTCTTGGTTTCCAGGACCAAGATAGGAGTGAAAAAGAAAGGAATGCTCCTGCCTGTTAGTTCTTTCCACAGTTGTGCTCAAATGGTCTAAATACCATGACCTTTTTATTTTTTCCTGACCTTACTCCCTGTCCTTAGATAGGGAAGTCTAAGAAAAAGAATGTAGCTCTTTGCTTCTGTAGTATTATCTGCCCCCTTCTCTGTCTGTCTTTCCATCTGTCTGTCTGTGCAGAAATGCAATTTTCTCCGACCTCACTGTTTGCTGCTCTTTATGGGCCCTTTATAGCCGTTCTTAGCTGATTGCTCATATTTATTTACAACAAATGCAGTTATGAAGTGAATGCAGTGGGCATATAAATGCAACACTTATCTCCCGTTAGCTCATTAGAATGTATTGCGTTTTTTACAACAGATCTTTTTGCATTTTCCTTCATGATTGCAATTTTGAACCACACAGAATTCTCTCTTAGATTAAGATTGTCAGAAGCGGTAGCTTTCTTCCAAGCTAACAACCCCCCAAAAAACAGGGGGCCTTTTAAGATGAGATACGATCTTTCATATAAGTTCAAATGCAGAGTTGTCATAATAAGCAACTTTAATAGGGGATGTGTAGAGATTCTTGTCTCACTAAAATCCACACATGCACGCACACGTGCACACACCGTAATCAGTATGATTTCATATTATAGTTTTGCACATTGCCGTTAAAGTTGAGTTACAATGTGATTATTGCCTGTAACAAATGAAGAGGTTATATTCAAACTATTAAACAGCTCATAGCTTTTGATAGGAGACATATATAATCAGTTAAAGTGTTCCAAGCGTAGAAATGTTGTCTGCTTGTCTATTTTCTATTCCTTTTCTTCTCTCACTGTAACACTGTCGATAGCTACATTATATTTATACATTTCATATCATGTTTATCTGCAGTTTTTGAAATTTGAGGGCAAAACAATACTGCAAACAATCCAATAAGGTTTTCGCTCACTTAGATAAATATGAATACAAATGTCTCACACGCATTCATGCTTTTCAAATGTTAAAGTCTAGGTAGTGAAAGGCCACAGTAACACAACCGTAATTGAAATGATAATGCTGGAATTCTCAGATGCACACATGTGCTTGGACTGTAGTAATGTTAAAGAATTGTATCTGAGTTGTGCATTTAAAAGCTGCACAGAAACACAGCAAGAGACAGATCTGTCATCAGAGATGCAGGTAAAACCAACGGACGTTTACATGAAATAGCAATGGATGCACACACACACACAACAAGTACACAACCATGTGCATGGGGTTGGCTCACCGTCACACACACTCACCAATGACAGGTACAGTGCACTTCACTGAGCAGCTTTGGTTGCTGACAGACTGTGGCAGGTGAGCAGGTCTAAGCAAGGTGACGACTGTCACCTTTAACATCCCAAATCCACACACACACACACACACAAATACCCCCACCACAGGCACTACAATATTTTTTCTGGTCCACACCCTGCCGTCTGATTGCTATCCTGTCTGTTGGGACCCGGGACTGTCCTAGGGGGAACCCTTAGTAGAGCCAGTGACTAAACCGATCGAGCTCTCCCTAGGGACTCTTTTTGTCTGCCCCCAGAGCATACACACCCAAAGTGCTGCCCCTGTCCCATCACATCCAGCCCAGGCTCAGGCAGGCTCCTGCAGGGAAGGCTTTAATGACTTCCTCTCGTCCTCCCATCTCTGCGCTTAGGTGTGGCTGCCATTTAAAAGTATGTGTGTGTGTGTGTGTGTGTGTATGGTGGGGGGGCATTGAAGAGATTAGCGTATCAGGGGTACAGATTAGTGCTTCCGTGGTGTGTACATGTCCTGACAGAGGGTGGTAATGAGAAAAAAGAAATCCCTCCCCCAGCCCAACTCATACCCCCTGGTTCAACAGAGGGAGTGCACATGTAACCACAGAGATGCAGGATCTCTTTATATGGCAGAATGTGTAACCGTGTTTTAGACACAATGGTCAGATGTGCTATTAGTTACTTACACAATTTAAATGCCAGATAAACAATAAATGTTTGGAAAAGAGCATGCACAAACGTATAGTACTGTTTTTGCAGCAACATTGGTTTTATTCCGACTTCTTATTTCTTCAATTATTTCTTATTTCAAAGCCAGTTGCTAAATGTTCTTTTTTTCGAGTTTGCTGCTGGTCAGGTTTGTTTTGGCCCATGTCCAGTGGATCCAGCACTGCCACCCAGTAAGAATTCCTGGCTTGGTGTCAGTTACGATATAAGAGCCTGACCACTGGTGCCCTGTCTCTGCCGCAGGGCTGAAGAGCGCCTTACCCCCATGGATTTTTCATTTGTGGATCTTGCAGAATCAATGTTCTGTTTTTGCCGTCCAAGACAGAGATCATGGATCAGCATTTTCTTTCACTCTTCCTTATCTCTTTGTGTTTCTGGGTGTGTGTACCTGTGTGTCGGATTTGTTTAACCTTCCACACACTGACTGCCCTCAGGAAACCACAACTCCTTTTTGCCACTACCTCATCTTTCTCCTCTTTCTCCACCTTCTTTGAATTTTTTTCCTTTTTTTTATCTATGCCTCTGCAACTAGTACACATTCACCTGATCAGCAAACCAAGAGGGTATTTAAACACGGAGGTATTTATTTATATAGACAAATTTCTGTCTTTAGAATAGTTCTCGTCCCAGCAAAGGTCTAGAGGCAGCAGCGGGAATAGCTGGAGCTTCACAGAAAGCTGGGAAAAAGTAGGCCAGGAGTCCCTGTCTGAAAACTAAATTGTTTGAATGGTTCTTTAAAGCACAGTGTGGGGCAGATACAGTTACAGAGCACTGCATCTCCACCTGTTCTCAGTTGAATAGAGGAAGTTTGGCATAGAAGGTATCACTACCCGTGGCGCCTTGCCTCCTAAGAGACTCTTAGACGAATGAAATTCATAATTATCAATATTGCATCGCACTGTGACAATGCTTGAGTAAGTACAGTATAGCTGAGACATGCCTTAAGGGCTTCAATGCACACAGTGTAAATGATTTATCTCTTCTGCTCCACTGTCCAACGCAAAGCCATAATGAGACACAATTTTTATGTTTCCAGAATTGCAGAGTGGAGTAGTGAATGGTACAAAACCCCTATTACAACACATGGACCCACTATGAGTTGCTGCTGCTCCTTCTCACTGCACAGATGACGTTCAAACACAAGATGGAAAACACACAGCATTCTCGCCACACTCTCAGACAAACACTCCCTACAGACATTTGGGTCAGTTAATTGGAATTTCACTTAGTGCCAATGAACCATCAAGTAGGCGCTGGGTTTATGCTGGCCCCTGTTCATATTGGGCTGCATTAGGAATTGAAAACCTCACGCACGTCCCTAATTGCCTGTCTCTAGACAGTCTAGGAGGCACAGTGTTGACTAGCGAAGGAAAGAAGTGTTGAAGTTAAGAAGAAGCTTACTATTTTAATACATGTAATAAATACTTTCACAGTGACCTTTCAAAAGTTGCAAAAGAAGCAATGTTGAAAGCAAAGTGTGGGAAAAAGAGTGCAGCTGGAGCATGTCCCAGAACAAGAGGATGTTCAGTTTTTGTGGCTACATCACTAAGGAGACCAGTGCTTAAAGTTTTTGGACCACACTGACAAGGTGTAAAATTACATTCACATTTACACTAGGGGGATATTCTGAGTGTGCTACTCTTTGCTTCTTTATATTTTGGTGCTGCACATGGTTGTGATACGTATATTTTTGTCATTCCCTAAGGTGTGTCCTTTCCCACAAATCGCACCTCTCATCACACTCTGCCTTCAACCAAACACAACTCCTGATTATTTGCACTTCTCCAGTGACCCTTTCATCAAACAGTATTGTCATGTCCCAGCCGTTATATGCTACAGCCAGATAGTTTCAGTGTCCAGCATTATTTCTGAGACTCCCTTCTCTGTAGCCAGGGGAAGTGTTAAGGGCAAGCAGAAAGCTGTGCAGTTGTAGTTTCACCTCCTCATTCTGCCTCCTCCACCATATATTAAATCCCACCCACTACCTTGGTAAGCCGAGGGGCCATAAAAAGCACCGTGAGAGAGAGGAAAGGAGGAATCATTACGTGCAATTTATAAACCATTAAGAGGCGTATTAAAAAGCCTGCAATCTAATTCACCCAGCGGTAGACTCTGGCAATGAAGATGGCCGAGGGGGAGAGGAGACTTCATTTGGGGAGTGTGTTTTGGTCACTCAGACTTTGTGTGAAGTTAATAGGGTCCACGGGGTCACCTCTAGTCAAGCCAGGCTGCTCACCTCTGCACTGATGCCCAAGTCAGCAGTAGGAAGGTAGAGGGACAACACAAAGACAGCGAGAGAGAGAGAGATAGGAGGAAAATAAATATTTTGTGCTGAAGAGATACGATATTACTCATCCAGCCCACCCTTGTCCAGTTGCTGGTCCCTGAAAAGTAATTGTTATTTGGTTACACAGCTGATTGCTGGTGAATTAAAATTAGACATTTTCCTCTTGAACCACATAGAGCTTTTGGTGGGTTCATTATTTCAACCTCATGTTGTGTGGACAGGCACTAGTGAAACCCACAGAATTTAAATGAAATTGTAGGGAATAGACCTAGGTCTCAGAAGATATCAAAAATGTCAGACTGAATTGAAGGAAAATGCAGCTAAAATATTGTACAAGATGTCTTCAATTTCCCATTTCACAGTGCAGTTGTGAGAATGTCATATTTGGTCTGGATAGTTCACTCAGTATGCACCGTAGTGTACTATCGCATACACGAAGTGCTAGAACAAGCAGAAACACAATAAGTGATACGTCAGTACGTGCAAAGGATAAAGTAAAAAGGTGAAAGAACATAGTACCGCGCATTAAAGGGAGCTTGTAAAATGACAAAATGACAAACATTCAGAGTGATTTATTAGCTAACACTGCTGTAGCTAACACAGCCAGTAATGTGCTCAGATAGTGGATTAGATCAGTAGCAGGTTGTGCTAATGCGGCTTCAGTCGTCCATCTCATTTGCAGGTATCAATCAGTCATTCACCTTGATATGTACTGTTAAGACTTGTACTTGGAAATGAACTCTAACTAACCTAAATAAAAATTTAAATCTGACTAAACATTGCTTCCTATAAGATATATTTAGGATTGTTTTGTCGGTGTGTTAAAGGAGTTGTAAATTTCTTTGTCTACTGCACTGTAATAGTAGATCATCCGTATTCATATAGCACTTAGCTCCAGAATGCTTTTCAATTGGTCACTTGTAGAACCATTTAGCCTTTTTAGTTCTAATACGTATAGACTGGTTCTGACTATTTCACTGCAGTGCTCATGCAGCATAGGGGGAACACTATAGACATGTCTATACTGTCTTTCTATGGAGAAGGTCAGCAGGGTCAATAACTGTGGCATCTGCCTGGAGCCTGAGGCCCTCCCTCACCATATCACAACAACACCAAAGTCAATACACTCCAAATTGAGTCCTCATGCAGAACACTGCACAAATCGATATTCTTAAAAAGGTTACACGTCAAACTGTTAAATACTTTATCGATCCATATGCAATATGTAGTGCTTATATAGAAATCCATAGATATGTTATCCCTGTTCTATGGCACATAAATAAGAGATATATCCCGTTATTATAATTTCCTACAGTAACATATAGCAAAGTAGGAGTGGGAGAGAGGCAAATATTTCTCCTTCAGTTGGCCACATGCCTTGATAACTGCCGTCCTCTCTCTTTTGAGAACATCCTGTCAAACTCAGTGCCGGAATTTGACAGTTAAACGTTTCCAGCGTGCTGTTTGACATGATGTTCTCTCCCATACAAAAACAGAAAGAGGGAAGACGACATTTAAAGGGGATACCTATAACTCAGCCTTACATAAGCTATGTTAAGAATATCTCAGAAAACAGGCTGAACATCCCATTTTGAACCTATTCATCTTCCTTTTTACGGCTGTCAACATTTGAAGAGAAAACTCCTCTAGCTGAGAGGCTGAGGTAGTCATACAGCATCTCTCTCATCAAACCCAACTATCTCAAACCCTAACATTAACTTCTCTTTCACACGCCATCCACATGTCATTCAACTAAATGGAGCATCTGCACCGAAATCACAGAATGTACAATAAACCTGCCGCAATCTGCATTAGTGGAGAATTGGCAAATTAAAAAACAAAAGCAGCTGCTGTTGAAGATGGAGATTTTAGCTTGCCAGGTGTAAATCTGGCAAATGACACACACAAAAAGAAGGATTGGAGTGGGCGAGTAAAGGGTGATCAAGATGGATGGATGGAATGATGTTGAGTGTCAAGGTGAATGAAGACATGTAGATGCACAGAGGAAAATGCAAGTCAAGGCAGAAAGTCAGGAATCAGGTGTAGATAATAGAAGTGACAGAATAAAGCGTTATTACTTGGAACCAAATATAGCTTTATGATAATAGGTGAGAACAAAAACGAACAGAATTGGGACCTGTGAAATAGTAAATCAATCAATGAGGGAAAAAAGAGATCATCTGTAGAACCATGAGTGGAGAATAAGAAAACCATAAGTGGTACTCTGAGGTATGAGAGGTGATGGGGTATGATGGTGAGAGCTTGCTTGACCATTATGGAGAAGTTCAGAGGAACATCGCAGGAGGGAGTGGGAATGGAAAATAGTGGGGATGCAGTAGAGGACAGAGTACGGAGTAGAACTAAGTGACCAGAGGCAGTTATGAATGCACAGTCAATAGAAGACTGAGAATAGGCAGGAGAGGAAAAATCGAAAAGGGCACAAGGGAGCAAAAGAAAGTGAGTGGGATAGAGAGAAAACGGACTGACTGTGAAGAATGGAGGCAGTTAAATATATCTACCGAGCGATCTGTTATTACAGAAAGAAGGAGACAAACAGCTTCTTCTTCTTCTTTTTTTCACAGTGAAATAAAGACAGTCATCAATTTAAATCAGCAGGGTTCCTGGACATCACCTTTTCTCTGCCAGATCCTGGCTGGTGAAGGTGTGTGCATTCCTCCTCTTATCCATTCATCACACAGGGGAAGAAGACACTCCTCAAGGGGCATCCTGGGTAATCTTGCGTGGCCGGAAACGTGGCGATGGTGAGCGGAAGGCGGCGGGACCCTTTGTTATTTACTGCTCACTTAGCCCCTGTGCACGCTGACACACACACAATTTATGAGGACAATCGCTGGACCCGCTGCGCTCCACTGGAGCACTCCCTGATGGATGTACATGGAGCCAGGAGAGGCGAGGGAGAGAGGCAGGCAGAGAAGGAGGGAAAGACAAAGATTGAGGTCAGGGTGCCTTACAGTTTTCATTACTGTAAATTAAACTACACTTAAGATTCATAAGAAAGAAAATGATATAAAAGCAATGGATAATGGAAATCAGTTTGTCCTACAAACAGTACAATCAGTTTTACAATCATGTACACAGCACTTCTACGTGTACATTGAATATTTCAGAGGGTGTGCGGCTCGATCTCATGCTAGGAGTGATGTGAACTGAACTAGCTGCTCGTGTGTCTTGTGAAATGCCACTGATGCACCAAATGTCACCAGAATGTCAGCAATTCCACTGTCTGTGTTTTGAGTTTTTATTTTGGTGCATTCATTTTAGCAGACACCTCCGGTCTCTGCTCCTTTCATCCTATCCACACGTCCCCAAGCCTCACCTCTGCTGTCCCTGTGTTCTTCCTAAGGCAGCAGGCGTACAGTACAATATGCTGTTCGATCGGAACAATCCATTTGAATAAACACTGATAACAAGTCAATTTTCATAAAAGATGTGAGAGAGGGATTAATGAGCTTAACCCGACTTATGTTCCATCCATTTTGCGCTGTAAATCAATAATCCAGTAATAATGTTCTTCAGTGGGGCAACAGAGCCCCACGAGCTGCATCCTCCCCCTCTTCATGAGTTATTTGAGCCATCTTGCTATCCTTGTTCTCTATAAAGTTGCCTTTTGGGATGGCCAACACCAAACACAAATATTTTTAGTCTTTCTACACAGTCTGGTGTGAAACAACACTGGGGAGTGGTGAGACTCCAGGAAGCAGAGCGCTCACAGAAAAGGAGGGGAGAGGAGGAAGAGAATGAGAAAGCAAATTAACAGAGGAGTGGAGGGGCTGAGACAGTAAAGCACGGAAAGTATGGTGGGATCCAAGAAGATGGAGGAGACTGGTGGAGGTGGGGCGGTAAAGCATTTTACTTAAAACATTTCACAGGCCTCTTAATCAGCCTATCCTCCCTCTGCGCTCGCAGACACAATGTCTCGTACCGGCTCTGTAGGTCTGACTGCTAAGTGTGAACTGCTTATTGTTAAAGTATATTTATGCATATACTTATGGATATTCAATCATATTTTGAAATAGTTATGGGTCAGAAAAATATAAGAAAAATATAAGAAGTTATATTTTCAGTTATTTTGCTGTTTGTATACTTTCATAGGTCACATTAATTAAAATTGTAAATACATTTTTCTTTTTTCTTTTTGTCCTTTTTTCAGAATTTGATTTGCGACTCGCAAAAAAACATTTCATCCCAGCTGAAGTTGAGCATACATGCACTCTGGACCTAAAAATACTGAAGCCTGAGGATCATCCAGGTAATTTTTGTGACAATACTTGAAGGGTTGAATGTGACATCCATGAAAAAAGGTAGTTCCTGATTCACTGGCTTCCTTGTGAATTTAATTTGCAGTTTGTGAATACAAACTAAAATTACCATGTTGATTAGTTAGTTGCTGACTCCAAATGGAGATTTGAAACAAATTTGATGAAATTCCTTCAAAGTCTTCTTACACATCAGAGTCACATGAATGGACCTCGTGAACCGGATGAACACGATGTGACTGTGACCTTGACCTTTAACCTATGGCCACCAAAATCTTAACTCATCACTGATTTCAAGGTGACACTTTTTAATTTAAAAGAGTTTCCTCACAGTGCTCCACAGAAGTCGTGCTGACAAGACTTGGTCAATTCTCTTCACTTTCCTGTGTTTCTTGATTAACTCCACATGTGGCTCAGAAAGGCAGGCGTGGGGCTACGTTTTATTAATCTAAATTTATGCGACTTAGACATAATATAAATCTTTTAGACACATTGTCAATCACGAGCTCTTATAATTCAAACGCATTCTGCACATCTCAGAGTAATTTACGTTGATTGGTTCGACTGTATATCAAACCATCCACAAACAAAAGATCAAAAAAATTGCTGAAAATATGGTTAGACTTGCAATAACTAATTTTCGTGGCTATGTACTTTTGCTGATTAAACTTGTCGCCAATACAGAACCGCAGAAACAATCACCACATTGCTTTCCAAGCCTTTCAAGTCCTGAGAAAAATATTCAGCTCTTTAGAGCTGCTAAATGCTTCACGGTACTCACCAGCTAGGTGCTAACTGTGCACCATAGTTTTATCAGAGCTTTTCAGCTAAAAACCATCGTGCTGCTGTATGTGAAAACAAGTTTGATGAGAGTGAAAGTGAAAAAAACTGTTGCAGACCAGAACACAAAAGCAATGAGCCAATAGACAGTCAAATGTTGAGAAGATATGACAAGTGCAGATTTTCTTGTGAGTCATTGTGCATACAAATAGTTATAAGATTTATTTGTAGCATAAAAATACTGATTATAGCTTTAAGGGTAAGTTATGGTTAAGGTTTAATTTCAGGTGCAAGACAGGACAGATGAGACACCACAAACTCCACACCTTTACACCATACCACCCAAATAAAGGACACCTGTACTGGATGAACTGGCTTTTGGCATTTCACATCAATTGTGAGGAATCGCCCAATATTAATGTAGAAATTCCCATGGACATTGGCATGCTGATGTCGTGATCTGTTTTAAAGGGCACTCCGGCTAGCATGAATATATAGAGGTATGATCAGGTAACCCAAGGGGCCTGTTGGGCATTAAGCGGACATCTCCACACTACCTGGTGGAAATTCATCAAACGAGGAACCAGGTGGTCTGATTTTACTGTGCCAGATTTTTGATAAACATATAAAATGTATTTAACAAGGATCCGGATGAGGGCACAGAGCAGCAGATAATTAGACGAGTTCTGACATGACTAAGGGAAGATGAGGCTTCATTATTAATCAGGAACTATTCAAAGAAATTTCTTGAATAGCAAGTGAGGAACACTGTCTAACGTTGCTGTGGTAATTTTACCTTAGCAAAGAAATCACGCCAGTTTTCATGCTATTTTCACACTCTTCCCTTTTAAAGAGCAGATCTGTCAGTGGCAATTTTCATGTGGGAAAAAAACATTGGCAGAGTAGATAAACTATAACTTTAGCAATAGTACAGTATATTTGCCTACATTTTTTTAAAGCTTAGATTGACTGGTAGAGTCATGCGCTTCTCTCATTGAAGGGGTGTGGGTGGAGCAGGATCCGGCCCAGGGTTAATTTGAGTCCAAATAGCATCCCGTTTCCCCAGCTGGCTCCTTTCCCTCTCCTCCATCCCTGCTCTGATTGCTCAGATGCCCATGATGGAAGCGGTAAGAGAGAAAGAGTTCTGCTATCCATGTGCCAACTCCAAGCCCCAACACTGCACTGCCTGCCTCAGCAACAATCTTTGCAGTAGCATTTAGAACAGAAGGTAATAGCCCACAACATGGCCTGACACTGCATTTATTCACATAATATGGGCACATTTCAATGCAGCAGTTTGACATCTACATTTTTTTTCTTTGCAAAATAGCCTACAGTAATTCATTCAGTGACTAAGGACGCTAGAGTACTGTCCTCTGTATTTTAGCAGCACACACGTTCGCAGCAGACATCAGGTGCCATGTTCACAATCAAGCAGAGAGGGAAGAAGACATTACACATATTGTACAGACTCCTCAGGTGCAATGAAATGTGACAAAATATGTGGATTTCATCCTCGAAACTATTATCTTTACATGTTATGCACATCAAGCAGATTAGCAATTATGTTTTACTCCTATTACATAACAACAGAATAGAGACAATTTCGTAAGAGTCTAAGACATGCTGTATAAGTAGATGCAGGGGTGAAATCTTTGTAGTATATTAAAGATGAAGCAAGTGCAGCAACTTAAGTGTGCAACATAAGTTCAGCATTCCCATATGGGCTGAGGAAGAGACTAGTAGTAAGAATAAAGAAACACCAGAGGCCATCTGCATGTTTTATTAAACTCCCCATCGCTTTGCACGAAATCCCAACAGTGGGAAAGAATCCAGCAATCAAAGCACATATGGCCAGTGACTGGTGCCTGAATTATCCTTCCAATGTAGGTTAATGAATTCAGGAGCAGGCTGCGCTCACGAGCATCATATCTTTAACAACCTGACAGATACACCTGCCAATCTGTGGCAGAGTGCTCTACATGATGAGAAGGAGGGGGTGGTTAAGCAGTGGTTGGTATTGATCTTCACCTCTAAAGCGGTGCCTGTTGGGTGACAGCCCCACCAGAGACGGTGGGACACCCAGGGCAAGTGCATTCATCAGAGACCATCCGGAGCTAATGAAATACACTAAGGGAGTGATTAAGACACAGGCACCTACTACAGCAAGGCTCCATTCCTGATGCATTAATCACAGCCACTCAGTGTCTAGGTATCGGAACCTTTTCTGCTGCAATGTGTAAGCACGCCTGTTGTGCCTACACTGGATGTGTTTGCATTTGTGCATAATGACAAACCTACAAACTGATCTTTATGTGTGGATGCATGTGTGTGTGTTAGTTAGGGAAATAGCAACAACACATGGACAAAGTGCAACTGTGCTGTCTGTGTTTGCCTTTGGTTATGGTCCACCACCTTTGTTGTGCCAGTAAAGACACTATGCTTGCACTTGGCACAAAAAGCTGTTCCCCTACTGTTCACTAACATTTGATGATAATTGTTTAATAAAATCTGGCTGAACAAGACCGAACCCCAAAACTGTGTCCTATTTGTCCGTACAACAAACGCGTTCTACAGTGCAGATTTTTGTCAAGACCCTTATTATTATTCTTTGCAGTCTGAATATACATATGTTTGGCACATGAACGTGCATCTTTTTTGGAAGTCAGCAAAGACGGTGCTTCCACATAAGGCTCCGCTACAAATTCATTAGATGACATCCAAACACCATCTGTGGTGTCAACATAGGAGAGACAGGTTGCATGTTGTTTATGACAGAACCAAGATGAAGTTTTAAAGCCTAGTTTTACTGCTTAACAAATGAAGTCAGACTGAAGGTGTTTATTTATATCTATTAAATTAAGTTAATGAAGATGGAAGGATTTGCTTCCCTCGTTATTAATTACTGTACGTCAGTAATTAATAACAAGCACAAGGTTGATGGCGTAAATACGGACGTCACACCTGCATGTTCTCATGCATGTGTCTGTGCAAGCAGATGTTTAAATATCATCATAACCAGTGTTTGCAAAATCTCAGCAGCAGCTGGTACAGTTACTGGGTTGTTCAGTGCAAATGAAATGTGTGTAATCCCTCGAAATGAAAAAGACATTATCTCTCATTGTGTTTCTTGTGTCTTTGTCCAATGCAGCCCAGTAGTTTCAATGTGCTGAGTGAGCAAACCTACCCTCTCCTCACTCTATCTCTGTCCCTGCTTCAGATTTGCCTCTGTTGCTGCAAATGGGACAGCAACCAAGGGGTCTGCACTACAAGCAGCAGATTAAAGGATTACCATTAATTAGATGTCAGGGACAGAGAGGGGCTTTGCCTGTCTTGGCCATGATACAATATCTGTTAATCTGCTGCGCTCCTGGATGAAAAGAAATCAGTCCATTGACAGGAAAAATAGGAAAAGAGGGATGGGGCCAGGAAAGAATTAAAAACAGGAACAAAAAGGCAAAGGAGTTAGGGGTGGGTATAGAGATTGGAGGAAGGATGAAAGAGGTGGAAAAAAACAAATATGCTCATGGTCCACTTGAATGTATATTGAGTTTTTTCTTATAGAAAGAAAAGCAGCTGGGGATAATAAGAGGCACAAGGATGCAACAATGACTTAATAACAGAGTAATCTATAGGGAAACAATGGACTAAAGAAAGGGGTGAAGTGGCTGAGGCATGAGTCGAGAACAATGAGGTAAATACAATAAAGCTAAAATGGAAAGCTCTTATACACTTAATATGTTAATTATGAGACAATGTTGATCAAGCTTTTCTCATTGAGATCTGTCAGCTTTGCCCTGCACTGTTGCATCTATGGTTGGCAAAAAATGCCATCTGCACCTTACAGATATAGTGTACCTTTTACACATGTGTCATTCTTAATTGAAGACTCAGTCAGATGGATAGCAGGTCTGTCAGGTGATTGACATGTGACAGGTTCAAGTTTGATAAGGTACTACGCCATAATAGAAGTCGTGACCCTTCCTTTTAGTTCTTATTAACCCAAGTCGTGCTGCTCCTGTTGACTTCATCTGGGAGTTTTATACTGTGCCTCAGGCCAGCTGAGGACAAGCGATTGGGGTCCTTGTAAAACACCTGCCTATTGCCCAGCAGATAACACCTAGCCTGTAGGCATCTGAGTTTTGATGGTGTCTTCCCCGTCTGGACAGATCATCTGTTCTGGGTCGACAGATGTGTGAGGCTTATCACCAGCATGTACACATGAAACGGTGATATTGCTATATTTAGGAAATATAAACTTCATGCAAAGTGAGTTTAAAATATGTGGGTTTTTTGTGAGATTGTTGAATGTCTGAAGGTTAGTGCAGCCTGTAGCACCTAATGTAAATTTGAATAGTGAGGAGGTAATTGATGGAGGCGGGCTGGGACATCATTTTCTTATGGCCAGGCACAGGGCATTCCCTCTATTTGAGTAGAGGGACTCTGGGCACCCCTATGAGCCCCACTCGCCTGAGACTCTAATTACTTTGGGGACCTGGAGAATTCAAAGGATTTAGATATGGGGGAAAAAGAATTTCCAATTTGCTGCACCGCTTGATGTTTGTCTTCGTTTGTGGTATGGCTTGTGCTTCGGAAAAGCAAATGGACACAAAGCGCACATTTGTGTGTACTGATAAAAGTGAAACATTATTAGAACGCTGTCATGGCTGTGTTTATCCCTGGGGAGTGTGTGTGTGTGTGTGTGTGTTTGGATAATAATCTCTTGGACAAATACACTGTAACTTCACCCCCTACTCTGCCAGAACTATCTTCATCTAACAAAGCTCAACCCCTGCCTGTCTGGCGGTTGACATTTTTTCTTCATGCTGAGGAGCCACCGCCCCAAAACCTTTACACTGAGAACAAATTATCTCTGAAAACATAAAGACTAAGCCATCAGTTTTATTTCTTGATTGAGTCGTATATAATTCATTTTTATTGCAGAGTCGAGACATTTACACAAACTAGAGAAAAATGCAACGATCAGTTCTCGGTTAGGGAAAATGTTCTGCATGAGAATCTGGATGTGATGTCCGTGGGTCCTGGTCAGCTCTGTGATTCACAAGCATCAGTTACATTCAAAAGTTATTTGCATTTCATGGGCATTATATAATTAGAATTCAGTAATCAAATTCAAATACTAAAAAAAAAAGAATTCAACTTTCATTCATTTGCAGCTTAGATAACATTTTCGCCTGATTGAGAAGAGGTCCCCTGTGGACGATGGTAGGTGCTGTCTAAACAGTTTAAAACATAGCCTCCTTGATAACAGACTCTCTGAAGCATGATAATCAGAAACACATTTTGGTTATGAGGTCAACCGACAATAATTGTCTGACAGGTTTGTCAATTAACACTTCTCCACCACATGTGTTGGGATCTGTTTATGTTATAGCTTTATATTGTGCCTTTGAAAGCTGTTAATTTATTTCTGTTGCTTGATGTAGTCAGTGCACATTAGTGAAAGGATATCATATTGAAAGATATTAGGATAGCAGACAAGGGACGCATGGTGCATTTCGTAATGACTCAGTATACCGTAGGTGGAATTATGAGGCCACAAACCAGTAAATGCATAATTTGAAAGCTTACACTGTTGCCAATTCAAAGTTATACGGAAGCTCAATGGTGAAATGAGAATTCAATAAAAAAAATGTTCCCAGTGATTCAGCTGTCCCCCGTCGAGAGCACCCCTACGCATATGCACTGCCCCATAACCAATGAAACGAGAGTGAGCGGAAATGGGTGGTAAACTTTCCATCATCTCCATTCTTTCCGTATTTAATAGGGGGATATTTTGTGCTAACTCTGAGCAGCAGAGACCAGTAAACCCACAGTGTTTTACTGCCTCCTAGCTCAGTATTGACAAAGATTGGGCACCAGAGAGGCCTGCAAGAAAGTCAAAAAGTCATGCAGGACAGAGAGTGGGGGTTTGCAAAGTGATCCTTCACTGACACGTCCTAGTGTTGTTAATGGTTTTAGGCATTAACGCCACACTTTCACACTTTAATTGAGCACATGGTGAGCAAGATGTCAAACCCAGAGCCCTCCAGGGTGGCATATATTGTCTAAGTTACGTGTGTGCATGTGCATGTGCGTGATGCAGTGTGTGCCTATGCACATGCAGGTTTGTTTGTGGTTCCTCTGTGTATCTGTGTGCACCTCGCCTGTGTGGGAGTGTGACAGACAGAATGAGACCTCTCAGTGGAAGGTGCTGGGGAGACAATCAATACTGCTCACCAAGGTGTGTGAGCACAACCCTCTTTTTTTTGTGGCGAGAGATGCTGGCCGAGGGAGAGCCAGGGGAGTATGGACACGCACTTGCGGAGGTCCCCTGACACTGGCCTTTGCTGTCTTTTTTATGATACATGACAAGATAATGAGTCTATAGCACCCCCAAAATATCCCCCATGGGTGTATTACCTTTGTATGTCTTTTCTGTGGAGGAGTGTGACTATATTCTTTCTCAAGAACTGTTAACACCAGATGTCCATTCAAAGGCACCTCTATTTTACTGTGGACAGCATCCGAAATCAAGAAAGACTATTTATGGATATGATGTGCCTTCTAACGTGGGGCAGAATGAACTGAAAATGATACCTACAGCATGCCATGACATTGGACAAAAACCTCTCTACAAACAATGTGGCCCTTATTATCTACAAATAACCAGAACCCCGAAGGTGCTGCGAGATTCTAAAATAATGGGCATATTTTAAAATTTGATAATGCAACCCAATCTTTCTGGGCTCCATTTTCTTGAAACCAACACTGTGGGACAGTTCAAGCTGCACCCCATCCATTTTTATGCACGCTGCCAGTAAGCTGTGCCAAAGTGCTGATATCCCTCATTAGAAAAGCAGGATCCAGGAAACAGTCCAACTAATGCTTACACACACTGACACAATGATGGTGCAGGGTCTCCACAGGAGATTTGAAGGTCAACACGGTTGTAACAGATAGCAAGATGTAGCATGTGAAAACCCAGTCATTCAAATAGAATATCTGGTGTTGTTGTAGAACGAGCTTAAGGGGAGTGGAGATGGGTTCCTTCATGCTTGTTAACGCTAACTGAATTTGACTGCAGAAGGCAACAGACATGCTGATTGAGGTGACCGTGTATGCATGTGTTTCCAGGCGAGCCCTGTGCGATTTCCATGCCAGTAGTCAATTTATCCACACAGTGTGGAGCCCTGCTCTCTAACACGCAGACAAAAAAGTGCAGAATATTTGGCATAGATTAGGAAAAAGTGCAGGTATTCTAACAAGTCATTCATTATCTGGTGATACCCGGCGTAATTTTATCTAGTGAGCCCACAAAAGGCAACATTTATCCAGCCCTTAGGGCAAAGCCTGGGGAAGCCGGGCTCCAAGCTGGCTCGAATATAGAGTTAACACAGGTCACATCCCATCTCTCATATCCTTAGGCAATATATGTATTCTCATTTTCAGCAATTCCACACATTACCAGTGTGCCTACTCCCTCCCTTTCTGTTATGACCACATTTATCACCAAATTTTCTCCTTTTTCTCTTGTTCGCTCACTCACACACACACGTTACCATAAAGTGGATTCACACCTCCATCTAACTTGAAAGGCTTCTACCTCCTGCTGTTCTTTGTGAAACCTCTAGGGTGCTGCAGGTGTGGCGAGGGCTTTTCGGCACCCGATAGGGCACAAGGATTACATCCACATGAGATTAAACCACCACTGCCTGCTGGGAATTCCAACAATTATCAGCCTTGTACTCCAGGGACGTGGAGCTGATCAGGGACAGGGGTCCTGAGGCGGAGGAGAGGGCAGCCAGGCATTAGTTGTCACCAGGGTAATGTCTCCATCTTGAACACCGGTCTGCCACCCTGAGATAAACAGTGCCTGCCAGGCAAACGTATTACAAAACATTAGATGTCTCAAATGCAGTTTGAGATATGGCATCAACTATTTCGCTTCATGCGACTGGCTTAGGAACACCCTGCTGCTTAACTGTTTTTGTTTTTTACTGCCTCCTTAGCCACAAAGTCGTTGTGGTGCTGCTGTTCAAAGTGCTGAAGGTAAATGCGCTTTTTTTTTTTGCTGCCCACACCAAAACGGGGCTCTTTTTCTTTCAGAGCTTGCTGTAAATTAAAGGACCCCTCTGAGGGCATTGGGGAAGAAAAGAGTGAATTAAAACAACATATGCTGCTCCTATGCACCTACTCACTTAAGACAGGCTTTTATTTTACTCCTTTACCTCGTATCGCATACTCTGCCCCTCTCGATTCAATTCCCACTTGCCTATTTTTGGAAAGTCATTGAGAGTCTTTGACAAAGAGGCTGAAGTGAATGTGAACACATGCCCCTGGCCTTGTCAGCTTGTAGCGGAGCACACCATCTGACCACCAGTAGTAGGTTGGACCAAGTGGGGCCATTAGACCAAACCTGAGAGACCCATGCAGTCACCACTGCCAAGCTGCTCCACTCTCCTTCAAGCTTCAGATTACTCCAACCAACATCACCCTTTCCTCTCTTCCCCCTGCAGGTGCCAACTCTTCTGCTCAGCTAGATCCCACAGGAGCACAGTGAAAAAATCCATTCAGTGTATGTGTGAGTGTGAAAAATCACCAGTGGCAAAACTAGACTTGTAAGTGGAGGTGTTGGAGGAGGTTCAGTCCCAGGAGGGCTAATTTTATATTGTTGTCCAGATGACCTTGTGCTGGGTACCATGGAAACATTTCTACCTTGACACGGTGAGGTGTCTTGGTGGCTCTGCATTCGTGTGGCAACAAAGCCCACTCACCCCAGAACAGAGAGAAATCGCCAAAAGCAAAAGGCTGGAAATAATAGCGGGGCGCCTTCGGTGCCCAGGGAAGAAGAGTATTAGCAGGAAATCTTTTGAGGTGCTGCTGTTCATGCTCCATAGATCCTCTTTAGACAGGTAGCTGTATTTGAAAGCTATTGATGGCCTTGTTCAATCAATGGAACAACAAAGTCCTGAACAAAAGTGTCTCGAAGAAAAGTGAGGCTAAATGTGTGTGCATATGTGGGTGAAAGAGAGCGACGGATGGAAAGGAAGAAAGAAATTGGGATAGCATGTGTGGAAGAGAGCGTTGTGTTTAGGGGTGTCCAGAATGTGTGTGTGTTTGTGTGTAGGTGCGGGTGTGTATAAAAAAGAATTAGAAAATACCTGTGAGATCTGATCTTGACTATTGACTTGGAAATGTACCAAACCTCCATGTTTGTATCTAAGCAACATGTGCTCTCTATGTAAATTTCTGTTTGCTAACACTATATTCAGCTGTATTTGCCGGCTGTGTTTTGATCTCCAAATGAAGTCAGCTGGAGTACATTTGACTACACACATTTATTTCAGGAATTAAGTAATATTAGGCCTTAATTACAAAAAACGGTGCCCAGGCAGGACAAGACAATATTTGTATGCAAATGCAGAAAAACAAAATTACACTGGTCAAAAATGACAAAGAGGGAATTAGTCATTCTTTCTGTCAGCCTACAGGCGAATGCAAAAACCTCTGACTAAACAAGTAAATATTTGTGATTACTATTTGCTTAATGATTCTTGCAAATAAACTGAACTTGCACATGTACTTGCGTAACATTGCTTGGTTTCTTCCATTATGTCACGGCTCGTTCACTGCAGCTGTGTTTCTGCAGGAAGAGGAATAGGGCGCACATGCACCCACTGGACTGCTGTCCTAGGTTCAACCCATCTGGCCCATCTGATCGCAGCTCCGCGCACAATAGGGAACACAGCGATGTTCCCTTTGACTGGTTCACTTTTCATTTACGACTTTCTCAGTCAAATGCAGAGCTACTAGATGCTTTGAAAGTGTCGTTCCACACGATTGGGAACAATTGTTTTGATTGCCAAGGCAGGCAAATGGGCTCGTGCAAACAATGATCGATGAATCACACGTTGTTCTTTTCCTGATCCTCTTGAAACATTTAGAAAGTTAACATTTATTCTTAACGTTAATTATGAATCAACTACATCCTGTTTCCTAAACGGAATCTGAATAGAGACCAATGAGCTGTGCATCATTGTTGGGTATTTACTATGAGTTGGCATCTCTTTTCTTGTGAAGTGCCCTTGGAACCAAGTATTTTATATCTCAATTAAAATGCTTTCCCTGTGCTCCCTTGCTCCGAGCACAGCCATTAGCACCATGGCTCCCAACAGTCTAATTATGCCCACTCCCGGCATCACCCCTCTCCTTCTCCAAACCCCATACCACGCCTACGCTGCACTATCTTGGACATGGGCAAGTTCACTTCAGCCTCCCCGCTTCTCAGTAGCCCCGTTTTCTGACAGGGCAGCAGCATTTGTGATGGTACTGTTTGGTAACAATCGATGTGGTTACGGAGGTCTGTGGTTATGTTTATACAGCGACAGGCAACATCATTACCCTTCTTATGCTGAATGACTTCCCTTGCAATTTGTAGCTTCAAAACTCTTAATACTTGCTCTACTTAAGCCACACTTGTGTCTCAGTATGAAAAAAGTCAGATTGTCATTCATAAAGAAATGTATTTAAAATTCTCGGTGTGCTGAAATATGTATTTTTGTTGTGCTCCAGTATTCATTCGTTTGAGTTTGATTATTAGTAGTCACCTTACACCTTATTTGCCATGTACTGCTTTGATTACCTCGTCAAGAAACAGCAATTCAGACTTAAATTATTACTTAAATTATTGCCGGTAATTTGCAGCTACAAGGTCCAAAATTCAAACTGAGACAAATAATGGCTCACCTCTTTTTCTTACTTTAGCTCATCCCACCAGGACATTGGGCTTGCAATGATTGATTGTTGCAGTCAGACCTTGTGCTGCAAACCCCTCATTGGTTGAATGGGTTCTTCCACATACTTCACTTTCAAATGAAAACAGCAGGAGAATTGAGCTGCTGCTGTTTCTCAGACACACATTTAGCTTTCACCTGTGGTAAATGATTTTAGTCACTTCTTAATTTGTGTGTATAAAGGCTGTTTACTAAAGGAGTGAGTGAATAATGCCAGTAAGTTTACTGAATCACTCATAGCAGACATCAGTTCGATAACTTGCAGCTTTCCATGGGCAGTGTGGTGGCCTAATGGAAAACAAGGGAAAGAATAAAACTGCCAAGTGACAAGTCCAGGGAAGTAAAGAGCAACAAACAAAGCACACCTGCTCTGCATAGAGAGCACAAATGAGACTTCACCATCATAAATCACACACCTATAACAGCCAGGTACCTATTCATATTTAGACTCTGGGGGCAGACACGGAGTGTGGGAGCACAGAATAAGCTGCCATCGCAGAATAAGCTGCCATCGCTCAGTAACACACTGAAGCTTACAACATGCCTCTGACATACAGACAACCAATCAGTAAATAGCAGACGGCAAGTTACCTTCAGAGCAACGCAAAACCTCACTGAATGTGCGTTGTATTGCGTCATGCACTGTGTATAGTGCAATAATAAATTGTTCTCCAAGAACAACGGGATCCAGTGCTTGAGGGATAAGAGAGGTGAGAATTTTCTTCACCCACTGCTCTTCGAAAATCCTAATGGTCCAATGACGTTGAGATTTTTTAAATTAAAAGATGTGTGACTTCTTCCCGGTGTTCATAAAACCACTTTTTAATTTATTTACCAGCATGCATTGTAGCGTTATCATATTGGTATATGGGAACATTATAAAGGAACAGCGTTTTCACCACAGGGTGCACTTGGTCCTGCAAAATAGCTTCATATTCCTTGGCTGTTATACAATCATGCAAAGCAATCATCAGACCTAATGATCCCCAGTAGATAGCTGCCCCTACTATTACAGCTCTGCTGCCACGTTTAACAGTTGGCAGCAGACATTGTGGGCTGAAACTATCGTTTAGTTTTCCTCGAAATCTAAAAAGGATGAAAGATGACTCATTTGATGTTGTTCAACATCCAGGTTTACAGCTGTAGATGTAGATGTAACAGCAGCAAAACATCACCAGTGAAACTGGTTATGTACTTGTTTCTGAAGATTGGGTCTGTGTTGTGTACTTTACACAGTGGTAATCATCAACACTGTTGATGAGTTCATGTACATGTTTGATTTGATCTCGATATGTTTGCATAAACATATTTTTTAGCCCCATCAGTTACTCATTATTCTTTCTACTCGGCTAAATATACATATCATGCACCAAACAATTATAAATAATATATAAAATGTTTCCTGCTTACTAAACATTGCACATCAAATGTGTGTTTTCATCGTATATTGCTGCTATTACAAACGACCTACAGCAGTCTCTTAAATTATCATCTGTACATAAAAACCTCCTCCAATGTAAATCTTTACGCTATAATAATACAGTGCATAAAACTGTCAATTTAAGATATTAAATGTCACTTAGAAGTTCACATAAAAGGGAGTGGATGGCGCTGGTTGTGGGGGTCCCTTGACAGGTCACCAGTCTATCACAGGTCTGACACGTAGAGACAGACAACCATTCACACTCGCATTCACACATACAGGCAATTTAGAGTTGCCATTAAGCTTAGTCTTTGGCTGTAGGAGAGGAAGCCGGGGAATCGTGTGCTGGAAAACATGCGAAATTCATTCGTACTTTAAGTGCTGCAGCCAATGAACAAGACATTTCCTTTATTTGCTTTAGTTTGAGGGTCCTGGTTTGTACATGCTTGTTGCTGTCACACTGGCGTTGGCTCACTGGGACACGTAGGTACAACAGAGCCATTGGTAATGTTATCAGTAACAGTGTTAGTGTTAGTTACTGTATCTGCACTTTTTCATTTCAAAGAGCTTTTATTTTCGTCTCCCAGGCTTTTTGCAAGAAGCTGGTAAATTTAAATGTTGTAAATTCTGTTCACAAACAACTCTTTGTCTTTATTTACAAAATCAGTTTGTTTAAATCTGTTCTTAAGTTCCTAAATCATTTTGTGCACAGTTCTTTGGACAATAGGAAAAAAACCATCATTCAGAAAACAAATCTACTTTCCTTTTTCTAAACAGAGACATTGTCTGGTTTCAACAGCAAGTGGCAAAATTCCAAATCGTAGCTGAGCACAAAGGGATCTTTTATTTTAAGATAAATTACATACAACAATATTTTCAGTAACATATTCATTTTCATACCTTTCATCTGTATAAAACTTTTTCTTTAAAGGATGATAGTAAAACAATGTAATCTATGAACAGAAGAATCCTCATTCCACACAACACTCTTAAAAGTATATTTTCTTTATCTAGATTATTTTTTATAAATTGCAAGTAATTTGAATGACAAAGCATCGTTTCACATTGTTTCTCCCCTCATGAAGCAGAAAACCAGTTTGTACTCATTTTGTTTACTAAATGCTAAGAAGTCACTGTACAGCGTTGCCGAATAAAAAGTTACACTGATGCTTTCCACACATTGATTAAAAGAGAAATATGTAAACTTTTATGTGACTGAATGAAAAAAGTCAATAAAAAAGTAGACAGTACAGAGATACAATGAAGATGAGACAACATTTTCTGTTCCACGAGTAAATGTTCCTTCTCTGCCTATATCATGAGTCTGACATTAAAGGTAGTAAAATGTAATTTCCAGACTGTGCTCATTAGATGAATCCCTCTCTAGTTTAATGGCACCCTTGGGTCCTCACTGTAGGTTTGTTGTGTTGTGTTTATGACAGATTCAAACCCCATACTGTTGATGTTTTTTGCCAGATTAAAAACACATTTTGAGAAGTTTAAACAAAGGATCCCACAGTTATAGTAATTTTAGTATTTCTTTATATAAACTTTCTATTCCAGTTGCTTTCCCCAATTTAGCATTTTAATAGCCAGTTGAACCTCACTATATGTGAGACCTTTATTGGCTCCTTTACACGATAAACCCCCTTTAATATTTGACTTTATATTACATTTTTCCTCAAACATACTTTTTTATAGTAGATGTCATTGAAGTCTGAGGTCTCACTAATGAATAGACCTTTAAAGTGTCTCTCCCAGTTATTAATTACCTGACAAGTCAGTAAGAGTATCACCATCAGGACCCAGAGCTTCCATTTATATTTTCCAAACATGTCCTTTAGCTAGTGCGGTAATTTCAGACCAGAATATCTTGTAAATGTTCATTTAATTGTCTTGGGGTTTGGTACTGGGATTTTAGAAAAGTACTGTACAAGTTACCTATATTTATATTTATGTTTCATGTAAAATGTGATCTTGAAAAGCTGCATAATATTGAGCTCAAGTTTTGTTAAAACAGAAATTGAATCTGGAATTTAAATTATTTCTACTGGACATAACTACTGGAGAACTACACAGTTTTTGGAATGAACACTTCAATGAATTCTAATCAGCCTCTGTGACCAATGATTAATGCATATTGATTTCTAATTGTTATTCAGATGGTATGTCTTTCCCTTTCCCTCCGCATTCACAATATATACAGTTACTAATTATTTCAAGAATTCAGTCGTTGATTCTTCATGGTTGTTTAGAGTCATCCAAACAAACCCTAATAGGTAAACGTCACCTACTGCTGTGAATGAGAGGTAATAAAATGAAGTCTGTCATACAGCTAAGAAGTTTTAAATTAGATTAGTGCATTTATGAAAGACATGATGTGCTTTGATCAGAGCTCAGTCTGTGCAGAGTTAGTCAGACCATCCGGGGACTAAATGTATCGTACTGAATGTAAAGTTTGTTTCATGACAGAAGTAAAAAAATAAAAGTTGGGGGGAGTGCGGAAGTTAAGGGGAAATTTGTTTTTGTTAGTGCAGGTACGTGAAAACGTTTCTTTTCAGGCGGTTGTTTACAGGAAGTACGACAACTACAAATGACTTAAGTAATGTAGTATTTGTACTTTACATGCCTGGTGACGCTACTACAGCTGTCAGTGTGCACTGCCTCTTTCTGTGGCTCAGGCAAATCCAGTTAGCTGAAGTAAGGTCATCTGTACACGGTGCCAGGCAGCACATCACTCTTCAGACTGCAGAGGGACAGCTTTGTTAAACGTCCATCCATCTGCACAGGTGGTGTTTGTTGCTTTCCCTGTGTGTCCCTGTTGTGAATCACTGAGGTTCAGACATACTGCCTTGTTTTACTTGTGAGAGAACAAAATATAGCTCTATAGGTGAATTCCTTTTTACTTAAAGGAATATTTTTTGTATTTCTAACGTTTCTTTTATCATTTACATATATTTTTTTATCATCATTCCACCTAATTTACCCAGTTCATGAATTAAGTAACTTTTGTTTTGATATATTTTGTATGTTCTTTTACATATATTTAAATCATATTTGTATCTGTTGATACTAAGTTTCAATGAGCTCTGCTTTTTTATTTATTTGTGCATTTAATTTAAATTCAGAATGTGATCAGAACAGCTTATTTATGTATGCTAACTCCTCACACACAGTATTCATTAATTCGTTTATACATCTGTCAAATGGATTTACAGGTTTGTCAAATGGTCTAGAAATTAAACAGCATAACTTTTTTGCGTGGTTGCAAATAGATTTCACGAGCCACTTAGCCTAACATGTCATGACGAGTTGCAAATTGTTTAATTCAGCAACTGTTTCATTCACTTTACTCTCACAGCTAAATGAAGTAGTTACCATATTAAAGAGCTTATAAGAATAAACACAAAATTAGTTGGCTGAACTGATAGTAGATAAATTGTTTTGATGAATATTTTGTATATAAACAAAGAGGCAAAAAGCAGTGAGTGAGAGGGAGAAAGTGGGAGATAGAGAAGAAAAGCAAGATTAGACAGCCAATTATTTAATCTCTATTGTTGTTTGTGACTAATGATGATTAGAAATAGCACACAATAATTGCAAATTCATAGACATGGGAGCAAACACACTGTATGAACACAGCAGTACATATCGTGTAATCAACAATTAACAGCAAAGCAACCCACTGTTTGCTTATCACATAATTCACATTGCTACCTAATACAGTTGTAACTGTGCTGGCAAATGAAAAGAACACGCACTTCACAGCCTTATGTATTATGACTAAATGAAAAAGTTGTGTTTAGTGTTTAAGTAAAGATTGCTTGTTAGCTCTTTGCTCTAATAATATTCTCTCAGTGTACCACTCAAAGATGTATTTCGCACGCAGAATGCTCCATCTTGTGAGGCCTTGGATTTTGGTAATAGAGCATACAGCAGCAGGCAGCATGGATGGATGATCTGTGTAGGAACATTAATCTTATGCATGTGCTTGCAAAATGTTCTCCTTTTGCTGTGCGCCGCTGGGCTGCTGTGCCTGCTTCGCTTTTGCTTCTTAGTCACAGGCAAGCAGAGAAGCTCAGAAAACAAGGGCAGCTTCGTTCAAAGTCAGCTCCGCACTCACATTCGTGATTCACACCATTTGCCGGCATCAAAGGAACAGAGAATTCACCACAATATAGTTGAAATGTCTCAAACTGACACAGATTCTTAAGTTCTAACCTTATAGATAGCCTGTGGTAACCATGTGGATATGGCGCCCTGGAGCTGTTGACCTTGGTTAACTTTGTTATCAACATGATATCCAAACCCCAGGAGACCATCATGGGGGATTCTAAGCGCTCATTGATTTTGACTAGATCTTAGTTTCCATTCATGTCATTTAAACACATCCTGATTCATTTGCAGCTTCTGACAACTGCTAGCATTTTATCAACAGTGCCTGCTTGAGGTCTCTACTGCACCACGGAAGTATCAAACTCTCAGAAGGCCACTAATCAAATCACCAGTGACAGTGTTTTTGGGTACTGAAAGTTTTGTTCATTAATGCTCAATGGGTACAATTCTTTTTGGTAATTGCATGGTTAGCCAACTTTATGCATCCCACTAATATAGGGACTTCAATAAATAATGTAGCTATACTATCTTTACTTTGCTTGGCAGACGCTTTTATCCAAAGCGACTTACAGGGAGCTAGTGCTGGGTGTCTGGCTCAGGGACACACCTGGTAGGGGATGGACTAGGAGTCAGGCGTGGTTTCGAACATGCAACCTTCTGCAACCCAGTCTGACGCCTAACCCTTTATGCTACCAGGCCACACACTATCGAGGATCACATTTGGCATTGGAGTCATCATCAGGCTCGTCTCCATCTCTAACGCCGTATAGTCAGTTGCTTTTTCTTCTCTGAAATATTCAGCTCTCCTTCATTCCAATCTTCCTGACGCATGGGTCGTTCGCAGAAGATTGATGGGTAAAGATCACTCCTTATGAAAACTAACTTATTTCTCTTAAGGTGATCTTTCAGAGGAAAGAAGAAATGACTAAGTTACCAAGTGAAGAATCCAACAACGATCTACTCTGAAGGCATGTTTCACAATCACAGCGAACCACCATCAACTACTGACCTTCGGCCCTAAGTAAAGAAAACCAGGAATTCTCTTTTGTTTTATCACTCTGACTGATTTCCACTTCTGGAGACCCTATATAAATTGTCAAGAGGAGAAAGTGAGGTTTAAACCTCTAATAGTGCAGAGCGTTAAACATGCCACATGCTGATTTCGACTACAGCCTGTGTGACTTTGCGTTTGTTGAGGAGGGAGCTAAATATGACAAACGTGTCGGGCTGTGAACAAGGTGTGAGATGATTGTCGGGAAAAATAGATTCATGCTATAGCTTAGTAGGACTTTTTTACATCTACACCTCTTTCCTTCCTTTCACGTTTCCTGTAATCATTAGCTTCCTTTTCTTTTTCCCTCACTTGTTTCCCTGTAGGACTGAAGCTATACAAAATCAGATTGCAGTTTGCATACAGTAATGCAAAGATTTAGGCTTGTCAAAAGTATAAAATATATCTATTGCTTACATTTCTCTTGCTTTTTTATGAGTACTCACTTGCATTTTGGTGCCCCTCACTGTGATGGAAACTATTAATTCTTTAGATAAGTTGAGGAGTTGTGCAACTTTTCCAAGTACATAAAAACACATTAAAGTCAGCTGAATTTATGTGAGGTGAATTTTAGGGATGCTTAAACCTGCTTAGTCTTAACCTAGATAGTCCACTGTGTCTCCCATACTGGAACTGTTACAATGAATTAACAAAACTCACAAATTGTTATGACTTCCTA
>JAUMHF010000007.1:6421894-6478442 GCA_032359275.1 Microctenopoma steveboyesi | reverse complement strand
TATATATTTAATATGTTTAAACTATCTTCTTTTTGGCTAAATCCTGCCAAAGAAACATTTATGAAATGCTATTTTGAGCCATTTCCTGAAATCAGGTGAGCTGGTAAAAAGTGCAAATGCTGCTGCTGCTGCTGCAGGGCAGAACAGGACATGTTCTCTCAGGCTCCTTCTGTCCCTACGCCGCCTGCCTGCTCCCAAGGGCCCACGGAGGAATAATCAGTCATTAACTGGTGCAGGCCCAGCTTCAGCTCCAGAGTGCCATGTCCCTGGGACGATCAATAGGCCAGGGTAATTAAAGAGCTGGCCGAGGAGGGAGGGGGACATGTTGCCAGTAAATCCACCGCAGCGACAGGATGCCTGTAGCCAGAATGACTACAGCACTGACACTGAGAATGCCACTGAGGGACAATGACTGCACACACACACAACAAACGCATACAAACACATACAGCTTAGTATGTCACAGCTACTGGTAAGGTCTGCTAACGGGCCCTGGTCATACAAAATAATACAGCGATGAAGTGTTCTATGCACGATAAGACTGTTGTGTAATTACTTGACTAGTTTAGTTTTTTTTGACATTTCTATTGTTGTGGTGTAAATTGGCATAGATGATAGTAATTACTGTGATTTAAAGTTCTGCACCGGGCCCAAACACCAGAGGATTAATCGTGTCTTCCTGTGTATCCAAGTGGAGACGCAAATCTATTGAGCTGTCAGGACACATGGTGATTTAATTTCTCTAAGCTGCTTTTAGCTTGAGCAATGTTTTATTGTTGAAAAGGTAGCAGCAAGGTAAGCTGCATGCGCATGTACCATATTGTTTTTGAAACATCCAAAACACCATAGATGGATTTGATTTTTACACTACAAATGAAGGTGCTTATAAAGAGATGAAACATACTTGAGGATCCTATGGGAAAGACTGATGTGAATGGCGTGGTTCTGCTGTTTGTTTGCAGAGGTATAATGTGTTTTTGCAGAGTAAAGCTCAGCGTGTGCCCCAAATCCCTGAGCATTTGCAGGCTCTGCTGGTTTCTTTAATCGGATGCATTAGCAATCCTTACTTAATTTTACCAGGGACACAGAGGTCTTGTGTTGTTGTCAACCTTTTCAGACTTTTTAAATCCAGTCCTATAAAATACCTTGTAGCACCTGTGTTTGTTTAATGCAATCTCCAGTACACCGTGCAAAACATGTGGCAGATAAATGGTTTACACACTCAAACTTATTGTGTAGCTTTCAAAGACTTCTACAGCACTACACTGGGCCACGTGTGTGCAAATAAATAATTACCTAATTCAACTGCTGACGTATCATTTTCCATGTTGAGATAATTAACATGAGGAACCGCCAAAGGTGAGAAAGGAAGAAATTTGCCACAGGTAGTTGTTAATCATCACTAACAATGATTTTGTGAGATCCGGGAAGTTACAGAAAACAATCTAATGTACTGTAAGCACTAATTTACACATTTATATGCAACTTTTTTAAGGAAGCTTTTGTGACTTGTTAAAAGTAGCTAAGTGGATGTTGTTGCTCCTTGGATTTTGGCAGCTAATTGGTGTATATCAGCTAGAGATTGCAACTTTGAATCTGCTTAGTGGCACATGCTTTAAACCTAAGTAAGCCAAGTTAGTGATGACATTTTTTTTAGCTCAACAAAGCTTAACAATAGTACATATGGCAACAATTAAAAAGGAAACAAACACTCAATGAGGTGATACAAGTTTTTAATAAAAAACAACTGGCCCACAACTGAATCATGTTACCTTTGTCCGGTGTGCACAGTTCCTGGGGCATAATGTGACTCAAACAACATGACAGCATATAGAAATCCTTGAGACACAGACAGATCACCCCACAATGTGACGAGTAAGTAATACTTAGAGCATGTTAATTGGGCCAAAAGGTGAGAGAAAATACTTGACTGACATCAGAGTCCAGGCCCATGCAAATAATGGCTGCTCCCGTAAGCCAGGGGTGTGGTTTCCCTCACAAAAAAGAACATACTGTTAATAAAGACCAGCACATGACATTGCTTAAACAAAACAGAAGATGTTCTGTGGTAGCTCTGCTAAGAACTGAAAAGATAAAATGTAAGGTTCCAGCATTTCCACCACCTGAGACAGCACCCTGTGTATTTCTGTTACAATTTATCACAATATTTTTATGTTTTTGCCCCACTAACAGTCAGAAGAGGAAGTATGTGGACATTTTTTTGTTTAGGTCTGACCATATATCCTGCACATTTATAAAAGCCCATCATCTAATTAACTTGAAATTTTACAATAATCATAATATCAAGAACTTAATTTCTAATAAGTTCACATCACATGGATCATAAATAGAAAGATATTATATACATTTATGAACTAAACTAAACTTTTGTAACTAACTGGAGATGAAACTTGTGTTTGATAAACACGGCTACCTCTAGTGGTTGCTTTTGTCTTTCTCACTTGTACACACACTAGGTCTGCAAGACCTCTTTCAATCTTGGTTTGCCCCAATTTTTATTTATTTTGATAGTCTAAGCTGCAGTGTTCAAAGGTACTTTAAGTTTGTTGGCAGCTTCTCTGTAAGACAATACTTTCTTTCCTCAGAGTAAAAATAGCTCGCCTTTCTCTCTGCTGTGCTGTCACTGGCCCCCGTAATGACTGCAGAGCGTTTCACCAAAGACCTAAATGTGTGGACCTATTGATTTGGCAGCTTTCAGTTCCTAATGGGGCTCTTTATTAGTGCTTTATTAAGGGTAGTTACATCTGAAAGGTCACCTAGTTAATCATTAGTGTTAAAAACGGATTTCTACAGGTGCCTCAAGCCAATTTTAAATACAGAAAATTCTTATAGTCACTCTCTTAATATGATTAAAATATATATTTTTTATCTATGTTTTATAATTGTATATGTATTTTCATTGGATTTACAACTACAAAACTCAAATTTGATGTTCAATGTAAGGTGTTTTTGTTTGTTTTTCATGGATTGTACATGGCACATACACAAACAAAATACTCTTTGCAGTAGGTTACATGCCAAATAAACACTTAACATAATCAACTCTGTAAACTTCTGCAGGCATTGGATAAAATTAGATTAGGCACAGAACAATTGGCTTACAGTGTTTGAACAAACTCACGCCTCTGTAGCGAGGGCTACAGTACAAGTGCAGATCTACTGCTGTGGTTCAGGGTACAGAAGAGGTCACACTACCTCTGCGCATTTATGTTTGATAGCACTTCAGTGTAGAACATCATATTTATCCCTGCCTCACAGCCTCTCTGGTCCCATTCCTAACAGATAACAATGTGTTTGTGGGGTTTAGTTGTTCCAAGCTAATACATTCCTCACATACTGTAGACATTAACACAAGCTGAAGGATTACCTTTCAATTTTTCAATTAGGAATTTGTGAATATGATTTGTCATATATATGAAATGGAACAGTTTTATGTGCAATTTAGTGTTATTTTTCAAAGAAATAATGTCTGTCTTTGGAGCATGAATTAAATGTTACAGTATCTATTGATTGTTCTTTGTATCTGCTTAAATAATTGGACAGCTCCAAATTTGTTTTTGGCTCACGTATTTGAAATCTATTGTTATGTTTGCCTGTAGTAATCATGTTATATCCGAAGACACAGAATCCTAAAGCCTTTCTGGGCAACAAATATGACTATTGAGTCCCGATGGGTTGTTCCTCCCTGGGACTCTATCCTGTCTGTTCCCCTGAGACCACTGATCATTTGATTTATTGATGTAACTAAGAAGTACTGGAGATATTCTCCACTCTTGTAAGGAGATAGTAAACTAGGAAGTAGGAGGAGCAAGAGAAACCTATTGATTTTGTAGGCAGTGACTCTGATCACTTTGAACAGCTTGGGATTGACAAGCTGTCCCCAGGCAGACCAAAACCTTGATCCGGCATAGAGGAAAGCAGCTGAGGGGCGTATCCAGCATCAACAGATTCCACAACTCAACAAAAACAAGAGAGGGTATTAACTGTGATGCCCATCGATCGGTCAGCACCGCACACAGTCAGAGATAGAGGCTGGGGCATTCGATTTGTCTGGTGCAGGAACTGCAAACAACAAAATGGACAGCGTGGGTCAACAGGACATCTTCAGCAGGAACATATTTTTGTAGAGTATGCCAAATAGGCATGGTATGATGTGAGAAATTGAAGAGAGACATGAGCAGAAATTGAGAGAGTGAAGGAGAAAATACAGAGCTCCATGGGGGATTGATCTAAGCAATGTCATTAACAGTCAGGCAGAGATTTCCTCCTGGCTTTGTTGCCCACTGTGCACCAAGTGTCATTCTTTCCAGACAGATCTATGAGCAGGAGGGACATATATTAAGAGCTTAGAGGCAGATTTATTCTGTCATGTTTGGCAGAATCTCACAGGTGGGGGTCAGCATAAACAACACAAGTTAGGAGCTGCTAGATTGTCCTTTTCTTCCTGTAGCTTGACACTTAACTGAGTGGATGCACAGTGGACACAAATATAAACCTGCAAATGTCGTATGTGCCAGCAGACAGACCAGATCTTTGCGTTCTATATTTCTGCTAAACAAAGAGCATGTTAATAAGGCTAAACGTTTTACTCTAAGGTACAAATCAGAACTCCTTGAGGTGAGTGATGACCTGAGTGATAAGAGCCAAGCAGTGAGCCGAGTTACAACACCTGAGTCAAAACACAGTACTCAATCTCAAGGCTGCGTAATGTTCATTTAATCCTATCCAGTTAACATGCTTTATTTGATTTCTTTTATGATTTCTCCTTTAATGATTCTCGCTGTGGTACATAATCAGGAGTACATTAATAGTGCGGTTTTTGGATTGTTCTGAAATGATTGAATCTGTTTTCATTAGACCACCAATTGAGAGAAATATGAAAAAATAAACAAGCAACTTTACCTACAGCTCATTCATTTCCTGCATATGTACCCTGCTCGCAATTATTTAGCGGTTATCAACCATAAGGTTGCTGTCATTTAAAAAGCTCCACATGACTATAACTACAAATCCCTAACTGTTAAAAACAAAACAATGTATGCTACAAAGGTGCCAGAAAGGTGACAAAGTTAACAAGCTGGAATGATGGCATGATGGTGAACAGAGAGAGGAGAAGAACATTTACGTATTTGCAGGTAAGCACCAGAACGGTAAGTACATGTATACTGAGGTACTAGTGAAGTATTCTATGCTGCTCTTAATGCTGCTTTTTTGGTCCACTAAAATTCAGGGGGAGGTACTGTACTCTTCTTCCTCAACATTTATTTTACAGCTTGAATTAACTCTTTGCAGATGTGGAGTGTTATATATACTGTATATGATCAACTAATAAATAATGAAGTATTATTTTGGAATAAAAACCTGTGAGTTCATAAAGTAATTAAAAACTGCTCCACACATAACGGCTGAAAGGCTTTATTTATTTTTTACTATAAATGTGACACAAATATAGTTTTAATTCAATACTGTTCAAAATTCATTGTTTTCTCAGTAGCACATTTATAGTCCTATTAATCTATTTTACAGTGTGTACTTTGTAATTCATTGTGGTGTAGTAGCCTTTATTAGGTACTTGGACTTTTGCTTAAATTAGTTTTTCTAGAACACAAATGCTTGTACACACATACATAAACTACTCTAAACACACTTTGGTTAATGTGTCTACACAGTGACTGGAATTTCTACTATTATTATTACTATTACTATTAAAGATTACTATAATTGGTAGTTGGTATTTCTACCTGCTCCTCTTCTATTTCACCTTGTATCAGATGATTGATCAATTGGGTCCACATAATTGATGTCAACACCCACATTATGTGGAATGTTTTGGTAAAACTAATGACAGTTTGATTCAGAGCCAATCTAGAGGGACGACAAGAAAGGTGATTGAAATTCATTGCTTTTGAATGGCTGTAATTTCTGTCCAGGTCAGAGCATGCCAATTGCCACAAGCACGAGGTACTTCCCAAACCTGCAATTAAACAGGAAACGCATAAATCACCAGGGGCTATTGATATAGGGCTGGGAATCCAGCTGTAGAAGAATAGATTTTTATTGAAACTTGACATGCACGAGTGGCAGATGTCAGTCTTCTGCAGTCAAAGTGCATACAATTATTTTTTTACTTCATATGTTTTAGAGAAAATGTCTTGCTTCGCATCCTATTAGAGAAACCAGATTGTGCCACCATGATGAAATGCGCAGCTATGAATCAACTAGTCATCTGTCCGTGACAAAGAATAACCTGGCTGGATCCTGGTAAATGGAGTTTGACAGATCTCAAGAAGTGATGTTTTCAATAATTGTGGTTCACTCCTGAATGGCTGCCTCTGTGTCTGTACTTGATATCTATCCCAGCACATGCTGTTGATGAGAGTTTGGAAAAAATTACACTCACACTTCTTTCAGAATTTAAAAAATGTTATAATTGCAGTGAGAATGGCAATTGCTTCTTTCACTACCTTTTCACTTTCACTCAACTTTTCTTTGAATGTAAACGTCCAAGAATATTTTCAGTGAATACAACAAGCCCACAATGAACTTTTACAAACACGAACACATTACACAGACATCTTTTTCATCTTGGGCACATCATCATTGTGTGTATCTCAATACATACGGTTTATGTCTGTAACCACAGAAACGCGCACATTCACAGAGACAAGTAGCCGGACTCACATTGCACAAAGCCATTATTCCTGGTGTAATTTAAGACAGGCCTTTGTGACACGGTAATTATGGAAGATGGGGAGATTTTCACATTACGGTAATCTAGAATTGCTGACGGGTCGCTGGATTTCTATGGTGAGAGGGAAGAGGACTGTGAACAGATTAACAGAACAATCTTTTATGTTTTATCTCTGAGACACATGCAGAGAATGGAAGTGTTCAGTCAGGTTGCCTTGAAATCACCAAGTCAATTACCTTGTCCATATGGGACAGTGGTGATTTGGATATTAGAGACAGATGGAATTGAGTGCGAAAGGTATGTATCAAAGAGGTATCCCCGAGCTACCCGCCGTCCCTTAAGGCGAAGTTATGAACACGTGACTGACTCTGATTCGGGGCTTTGCGGGTTGAAATAGCTAAGGCTGTGGTAGCAGGTTGAAATGGAGCACCTGCTCTAAGAAGGGCTGCTAACATCTCCAGGGAAGCTTATATTTCTCAGGCTTTGGGTGTTAAAGACACATTATGCTCATTAGTAATGTTTTTGGATGTTTTTTAGTAGGAGACAATAGAAAGATCCAAGAAAATTTAACATAAAAAAGACATTTTAATGTGCATATAGGAACCCTTTTAAGAAAAAGTTGACACGCAGCACATAAATGAACCCATAATGTTATCTGAACAATTAAATATACATCATTTTTTTTAAGAGAAAGAAGTTGCTTTTGGCTATTATTGCCTTATGGTTTTTGAGGCCTTACTATTTTACTGCTTTACTCTTACAGCTCTTATGGTGATGCTTCTGCTGTAAAATTTGGAATTGTCCCACAATGTCCCACAGTAAAGAAATATGTGAAAATATACTGTATATCTCCTGTAGTTTTAAGTAACACCGCCTCCGTTTCTTGAGTAATAATTTCTATCAAGGTAAGAATAAAATGCCTGTAGCTGAGATATACACATATATTTATATCAAATATGAAGTATACAGCCTGCTTACTAATAGATGTCACTTTTTAAAACTTGAGACACTGGCCCTTCACGCCCTTGATAACAGGTGAGTGTTGTGTTCACAACACCCACACACATACACACAGTTCATGAATCCCATGTACTGCAGTAAAAGTAATTCAATGAGTAAAAGACACTTTCTCCTCTATAGAGTTTAGATGATCATATTTTTCTGTCTATGAATTCTATGAATTCTGTCTTTAAAACATTTCATTATGCCCACTGGAGCCGCTTGACAAGGTTGACATATTTTCTTCTAATAAAAGGATAGACTAAAAGACCTTTAACTTTGTTTTTTATATAATAGTCTATCATCTTCTCAGCTTTTGTGACAGAACTCAAACTGATGTTTTTTATAGTGTGATCAGACTAGATCACCTGTCGGCTGTCACAGGTTCAACTGAGAAATAAGAACAGAGACGCACAGAAAAACATCTCGAAATAGACAACTTTAATACTGAGAACTGTCTGTTTACCCAGAAATGGAAAATACTTTTTAATTGCCACGATGCATATAGTTCTGATGTGCCTGGTCTAGGTAATATTATATATGATCTTATTATATTATATGATGTTAAAATGGATTTTAATATGTAATATTTAATGTCTCAAAAACACATAAAACTCAATATAATTTGTAAACTGGGTTTTAAGACATGTCCTGTCTGTGATGTGTGTAATTTTCTTTTTCTTAACACCTTGACACAGCCTGGCTGGTCAAAATGATCCAGTGAGGTCCCTGCAGCAGTGGATAATCCAAGAGATCAAAGGGTCTTAATGCAATATGAGGGTTTTTTAAAGGTCAGCTGCAGATCTGCCATTTCTTATAAGTCCTGTGCTGTCCTCTGGCCTGCCAGCCATTAAAGGTCACATCGTACTACTCTCCTGCAGACAAAAAGGATGGCAAAGGGTTCTGTGTGGTGAGGGCCATTCTTCATTTAACAAGGACCACAAGACCGGACACTTCTATTATACTACATGCTGTCATACCAAATTCACAGCAAGCTCTCCCAACCGACGTCTGCAGATATAAAGGTTTGTCCTACAGCCACTGAAATGATCAAAGTCACTGCGGCTTGAGAGTTAGCTCTGAATTTCACTAAATGATCACAATCTGCAGCAGGTCATGTAAGATGCTGGGCATCCATGTGAGGTTTTACACACTACATACATTTCTCTGCTGTACATTAAATAGCAACAGCGAATGCTAGTAATGTGTATAATTTATCTTGCCATTTGAATTTTCCAAGTCCCTCAACCAAACACTTGTATTGTTATTTGTGTATTGTGTACAGCTGGACAGTTTAATCATTGGCATTATTGATTGTCATTGTCACATGTAACAGTGTCATATATAAAAGTGACTAATTCACACGATGTTAATGAAAATACATTTGTCCAAAGTGTTTTTGTGTATGACGCAGAACACCATCAGATTAATCTGGATGCTTTAAGTTTTGACATTTACATTCTGAAGTATTCAAGCAGGTGATGCAAGCAGAAAAACTGAGCTAATTGAGAAACGAAATGAATGTAATTCATCTGTTGTGGCTTGTGGGAACCCAGCAGCATTGTGCATGCTCAATCAACCAAATAAAGCACATGTGCTGTATGTATCAGTGTGTTTCTGTGGTTTAAAACTGAAAAGCCAGTTGACCTCTGGCATGTAATGTTTTCTTTTCTTGTTTAATTATGTATAAGTTCTGTAATTTATTATTCCAATAATAGTATTCCAAAGTACCATGAACAGGCAAATAATAAGAGCTTGTTGGGATGCCTTACAGAGAAAAATAAATACCAACCTGAATTTCTTACACTCAATAGATTGCATGAGATATTTTATGATTAAAGTTGTATTGTTGTGCACAAACTAAATAGAGTAAAGCGCTAGCAACGGAGCATGAACCGGATTCATTAAGCAAGTATTCTGTAGGTGGATAGAAAGGTTTTTTATCCTTAAGCTGCAGTGAGCGCTGCTGAGGCTGTCTGCTCAGAAAATATATGTTTGCTTGTCTTACAATAGACATTTCCTCTCTATATGATTGTTGAACGTTAGCGCAAAATTATAGTTGCATTTATTCCGAGGTGCAGCCAGCGAAACCTGAAACCTCCTACTCGTACTCTTATGTGGAAATGTTTCTTAAAATATCCTTATGCTATGTTGCATCATCTGAAAGTCCAATTGTTCAATGTTAAAGTTATCAAGGAGGGGACACAAACACAGAATGGAGCTTTAGATGTCCACAGCTCTCAAAAATCACTTTCACATTTTAGGAGTTGTCCTGTCTTCCACTTTAGTTCAACAGAGAGTTGATGCCTTACGAAGAGCTGCAACGGACATAGAGGTCTGGGATGTGTTCATTTGGGGCAAGTTAAAGAGTGTGTGAAAGCAAAAAATTACCACAGTTTGTAAAGGTATCATTAAGTAAGTGAGTAGCATTAGATATCATGTTGCCTTCAGCTTAACCATGGATATGTGTTTCAAATGTTTGTAATGACAGAGGCTATATAAAAACAGCTTTGTTTATTAACTATTTAATCTTTTAACAAAATCAAAAACAAAAGCAGGTCTGTCAAGGAAACATTGTCTCCCATGTTGCTTCTGTGCTCCTGCTGTAGCATCTTCTGTTTGAGCAATCCACAGAGCAGATTGTCCAGCAAGATCTGGTCCAACACACACAAAGATCCCAGATGACTGTGGCATCACACTGCTAAGAGCATTTTCCTGTTAACACAGATCATCGGTGGCACTCAAGATTAAATATGTCTGCAGCCTGTATATACACAGTTTGGTAGTAAACAAAACAGCAAGAGCCTGATCTGCAATTTCTCCACTGCTTTGCTTATAGTCTGCTCCACTTTAAACATCTAACTGTAATTGGGGTCTCGAAAGTAACTTTTTCCTCAAATTAAATCTCAAAAAAAGATGTGAGAGTGAATGGTGGCAAAAAGGAAGCCCTATCTTTCTGGGTCAGAGGTTTGTTTGTGTTATGGATAAAAAATGTGTCTGTGCTGCACTGAGCTGTGGTTGTTACTTGTTCAGGTATTAAGTGTGTAAGTATGGTATTACATGGATGTGTACACAGTAATACCAGCATATGAGTAAACAGTGTAAGGTGTGAACAAAAAAGACATTTCTGTTGGCTATAGCAGAGGAAAGTAGCATGTGGGAGAGACAGAAAAAAGGGAGTGAAGCTATCAAACATCTCCTGCAAACATCAGCTGTTCCCTTCCATGGTCATGAGGGTGCACTTATGACCTTGTGTCCATATGCTCTGGAATTAGTTTCTCTGGTAATGTTAATATGCCACAGTGAAGGTGTGTTAATCACCTTCTACATGTGCTTCACAGACAACATTATTCAGGCATGAATCAGGATGCTGAAAAAGGCTAATGTTTCCTGAAAAGCAGCTGTGCACTGATAACTGACACTTTAAGTCATGCACATTGATTAAGTCCTGGATGCATTAGCGAAATCAGTTGAATCTGCAAAATGAAGGAGTTGAGTGAATGCTGCTGCGTGTGTGAGTGAAAGACATTTAAAGACACGTGAAGACAAAGAGCTGTGGTGTAGTGATAGGGGATGTCAATAAAGCAGCAATCAGGATGCATTAGCTTCAGCCTGAGTAGCTACAATATACCACTGCGATGAACTGTGTTTGTTAAATGAGAAACGGTACAACCAGGTGGATGAGTCATTTTAAAGTCATGTTTCCACCAGACAGCCTCATTGTCCTCTGTGAAAACATTTTCCAGGTTTATTTATGGGAAGGTTTCTATCCACTTCATTGGCTCACTTCATTTCTGCAAATTACCCTGAAAAAAGGCCTGCCCTCCACTTAGATGTCAGTGACTCTTCAATTATTGTTATTATGATGAGGTGTGATGTGCTCTGACTTCCACCTCCCATATGATGCCCTCTTTTTTATCCCAGTCTGAGGTTGTTATGAAGCCCATAATCTGTAATCATGGTAACAATAGTGCAGCGATGCCTTTAATAAAGAGCTGCTGCACGCCAGGTGTTCTGGAACCTGATCAATGTTTGTGCAGAAGTCACGGTGACAGATAGTGTCTGCAGCAACACATTTTTCCTGGAAAACTGTTTCTTCCCGGCATCTACCTCAGCAGTGAAGAAAGACGCACCTCTTCAGATTTCCTGCTGAAATCCAATGTGGCATCTTCAATTTCCAAAGAGCCACGTTATGGCTTTTCAGTCGTGATTATGAGGTAACACCACCACAGACAGGAGATGGAGACCACATGAAACACAACACTGATGTGAATGTGCACAAAGGGGCACAGCACACAGATTGTCTCCTGGAAAAGAGCCACGCATGCACAGACACTCACAAGCACAGTGGCAAGCAAATATACTGCTCACACAAATTTAAAAAGTAACACAGACGTGTACCACGTCGCTAAGCTCAGAGGCATTTATTATTAATAGAGGAAATCATAGGAGGCCTTTAATTGGAGATGCTCTGGTGGGTGTCTCAGAGGTAAGCAGGGTGCTGTCACTGTTGATCTGCAAACTTCCTCAGCTCGGAGAAAAACGGCAGGACGTCGCACTTTCATGTGAACCTCCTGTTGACTGTGAAGGATGTAATTTGAAGCCGTCCCTCTCCTCTCACCACAGCCTCTGATTAGCAGCCCTGACTCCCAGGCTGGAGCAGACTAATTCGGGAATGGCAATCTGGGAATCGTCACCATTTGTGGCAGGTATAGAGAGTAAAAGGCATATATGCAAATGAAAGAAAGGTATAACTATGACTGTCAATCAGAAAAATTAAATTGAAATTTCTGTTCGACAACTAATGATACCTCACCAGAGGTAGAGAGTGGAGGAATGCAGATGAAGAGAGACAGGAAAAGGGAAGTATAGAAAGGCTAAATGAAAGCAGTGTGATATCAAAGCTGGCTGGCCTGTGCACATGTGAGGCTGTGATCATGGCAGGCATTCAGGCAGTCTGTGTGAAACGAGCTCAGACAATGATGCAAGTGAACGACAGGAGAGGCCGAGACACTCCTAATCATCGGCGGCACATTCCTGTCTCCTGTCACCCGTTTGTCTCCTCAGCACTGTTGCAACGTCCGGGGTGTTTCCACAATGATTAACTGGACCTGACCATCGTTACACAGCACAACGTTGTTCTTTTTTTAAACCTTCCTTATTAACAACAGTAACACAACAGAGTCATTCAGCGGGGACGTTAATATCAAACATTCCACATGAAGAGGGGACAATTTGTAGTCACTTAACGTTTTGTAGGTATTCTGGTGTCTGAACCCAGTCCCAGTGTGCCACAGACACGTTGGTTGATCACACTATGCTTGCTGGTATGAGGTTCTGAAAGTCCCTCATGTTTGTCACATATTGACCCACTTTGCCTGACAGCTCACTGGTGCTGTGTGTGTGTGTGTGTGTGTGTGTGGGTATATGTGTATTTACACACCCTCCAGCACCACCTCCCCTTTTGGAGCTCCCCAAGAGGCTTCCAGGGCCTTACCTCATTTGCACTCACCACAGCAACCTGGGACTGGGCTGACAGGCTCATTTTCCCCACTCTGCATGGAGCAGCACAGCAGAAATGCCTAGGAACAACCAGGCACCTAGAGTGGTTTTATAATTAGCTGCTTGCTCTCTTTCAATAACGCACAGGGAGCAAGAGCCCCCTTCTAGAGTGTGTATGGTTTGCAGGCACTCGACATGCGCAAGCCACCACAGATGATAATATGTACATCCGTGGTGGTATATGTTGACCGAGGTCGCATTCACAGGCTGGAAATGGGTGCGAGAGGGAGGTCGGCAGCATTGTGATTGTGTGTAGATAGCTCTCGCCATCTCACTGCTCAGTGGGTGAGAATTGTGCCTAGGGCTAGTGGCTGATTGCTTTCATGTGAAATGATTGCATTTTAACTGGCTTTGAGGTGCACAGACCACAGACATGGCCCTGGTCGTGTTGTCACATGGTCAACCAGGCTTTGGTTAGCCAGCCCCTCACCCAGTGTCTCCCAGAGGGTCGAGAGGGCTGGGGGCAGATGTAGCCGTCTGTATATAAAGGTGTATGTCATGGGAAGGAAGAACTCAGCTGCTCGATCCATCTCCAGGTAATGTCTCCAGACAAAAGGGCCTGCACCTCGTGAAGGAGGTGAAAATGAAACAGAGAGAAGAGGTCTCTCGTAGTAAGGGTTAGCATGCTCTTCTTCTGTCCCTAAAGGAAATATCCCTTCAGTGTCTGTAAAGATTAAAAAGATTGCTTCACATTGCTGAAGTGTGCTATCACTGTAATTTGCACTTCTATTGTTTACCTTTTATTTTGGTGCTAATTGTTGGGCTGTATAATTACATTCATTAAAACAAGTTCAGTTTTGCAGATGTTCTGGTTCCACTGACTTTATTATACTAAAATTTTCAACATGAACAGGAGCAGTTTGCAGTCTAGTGTGAAACAGCAGGGAGGGAGGTCAGTACCTCCAAGCTTGAGACACATAGAAAGGTGTAGCGTTCTTGTGGTGGAGTCACTACTAGACATAAGGAGCCCACATATGCTCCTTCACCTTAAAAGGGGGACCAATTGGTAGACACCCCATTTGGTCTGCTCTAGAAGTTATCTGGCCTCAGAACGCCTCTTAACTGCTTTGCATAACTTAATGCCTTTGCAGTAGGCTATGCAGAGTCAGTAAGAAAACGGATGGATGAATAAAAACAAGTTTATTCTTGTGGGCTCCGTATGCTATGAAGTCACCCAGGAGTAAATCTACGCATCTCATTTCATCCTGCTTTTCTACCACCTCTTTGCTGCATTTTCCCTGTCTCCACAGGACAGATAGCATCTGTTGTTCAGCCATGCTCGTACAGCAGATAGAACATTCACCGAGTGTAAAGGTGGAAATGGAGCGATCAATTAGATTTTAACAAATGACTTTCTGTGTAATACCCAGCAGCTGTTAAATCGGTCAACCTTAGCACACACCCTCTCTGAGGGGACGGAGGAAAGAAGGAGAGAGGGCTTGTCTGCACTGCGTGCTACATCATGGCAAACTGCACCGAAAGTCAGCTGTAGCCTCAGGCAGGAGCATGCTACGCATAGCATGGCTGTGGACGGAGATGGAGGGACTGAGGATGGAGGATGGAGGTGGGTCAGTTGGACTCCAGGGGCCCCTTGTGGAGATGATGCAAGGACTGAAAGCCAGGAGATGGACATGCTACATATGGAGGTCCAAAGTTACCTCAGGCAAAGGCCAACCAGGCCATTTGTTCACTTCCTCTTCTCTTAAATATATATATAAATAAAATACATCCCACTGTCTCTGTTACACATTTTCCCGCCCACAGGCATGGAGACACAGAACATTTAGTATATACATAAATGCAGAAACAAGTGTGCAGGCACCGGTACAAACTCACTTCACAAAGGACAGACCTACTTTCAGTCCGACTAGTAACCTCAGTCTTTAAGGGCACGGGCACAACTCAGTCAGTCCGCTCCCTAAATGATGTAGTTTTATGGTAAAGTGTCACTAATGGCTCAGCAGAACATTCTAAAGGCCACTTAAAAGCCAGCAGGCTCATAAACTGCGTGACACACAGCAGTGAGATCTGACCGCACAGTATTCATTGTGTGTGTGTCTGTGTGTGTCAGAAATATGGAATATATTTTCTGTTAGAAATAGAAATAGACGAGACTGCTGGGATGTATGATGATACAAGCAGGGTTTCTCATGTGGGATATATACTCTACAGTGGATTGATCCAGAACATTTCAGACTTTTAACATACGTGTTCAAATCTCAGGTTAGAGGACTGTATCCCCAGAAAAAAGGGCTGCACTTAGAAAATGGCCTTTATTCTGTTGCAATTACAAGCTGCAGTCAATAGTTAAATCAGTAGAAAGGAACTACACCTTTACAATTGCACATCATCGCACAGGCACTATAATCACTGAGCACAGTACGGTAGAAAGCCTCTACTTTTGGAAAGTACTGTATAATGATAGAGAGGGTGGTGAAGTCTACCATTAAGTTTTGATAAGATGGTTGCCACGATAGCTTATATAGAAATGGGGGGAAAAAATTGTCAACATAACTCTCGACTCAAAGTCACACTTTTTTTTTGAGAAGCGTATCACAGAGCGTAGGTCTGTGTGATCTGTGTAGGCAACACTCTGGGTAACCATGCAAACTATCTAACTTCTTCATTATATGTGTGATATTTTTAAAGCCAGCTACAGCTGGAGTCACCTGCTAGATGTTAGGCATTTATAACACGCCGCTGGTTTGTTTCTATACTTTTGATTCGTGTTTTTACAAGTTTTATTTATTTATTAGTTTTTCTGAAATTTTCATTAAATGTGCATGGCTGACTAATATAATGTTTTTTTTCTTGCAGGCATTTCAAAACATCCAAATGAATAGAAAGCTTATAAAAGATTGCATTCTGTCTGAGAGTCTTTCTGCCCACAGAGTAGTATCAGCAGTGGTATGAGGACATCCACACAACAAACACTGCTGCTCTGACTCATCCTGATAAAGCAAAATGTAATTTTGTTTATAATGAGAATTACTCTTCAAATTAATTTCCACAGCAATTAATCTTGATGCCTCATTTATAAGATGCATTCTACTCGTCCGCTCAGTGGTAAAATGCAAAATAATTGAATTGATTATTTTATATATTTTTGTAATGACTAAGCTGTAATAGTTTTTTCTTTTTAAATAATTCCCTTTTTCATTATGACTGGCCTGTGCATTCTGTGATGTCCAATAGTTTGTGGGCTCCCAGATATTTTATAAATGTACACATTTATTGTCCTTTTGTCCATAGGTGAAACTCAAGTATTGCCTCTTGTGTTTAAAGAGCCTTTCGTATCTCCGTCCCCATCTGTCACCAACCCCCAGCCCCATAATCCTATTGCGCAGCATTCCTTAATTAAACCTTTATTTATCTACTTGATTGATATATAAGGAGAACCAGGGCATGGTTCTGTATCTCATATTGGGATTTGACTGGTTTCAGCCTCCAGGGAATCGGTCTTTATAATATGAACATCGGACCCGCTGAGTGCTATGGTTTGCATAGGTGTGCAAGTCAGGATGTTAATAAAAAGGAGGTGAGACAGCAAGTCATCCTGTGCTGGGATTGAAACTATGAGATGCGGTTTGTGGAACAAAGGTAGGTGTGCAGATAACACAAAGGAGCAAAGCGTAGGATGACGATGAAAAACAAAACAGAACAATTCAGACCTGATAAACACTCTCATATTTTACCTATTGGATGAAACTATACAATCGAAGTACCTGCACACTAGATCACCGTGGAAGAAAAGAGAGCCCCATTACTTTGGACATTTTATTTCAGTGGCTGGGGGGTAGAAAGCAATTAAACTAACAGCAGTGAAGAATCAAGCTTTAAAGGGTGGAAAATTCGGAATTTTGGTATTGTAATATTTGTTCAGCACTTGGAAGTAGGAGCCTGATGCTTTTTTTCACGTACACCTTTTAGCACTGCTATGAAAAAAGCATCAAACATTGAGGCTTTTTGGTCCGGTAGAATTTGTTGTTGCGTTTGTTCACAAAATTATGCAGACTGTCACTAGATTGCACACAGTGCTTCTTTCTCCACCAATTTATTTTAGCTTGACCATCAAACCTTACAAAAAAATGTAAATATTTTGCAGAAGTGAAACTAAACCATAGGATTGTTTAAATAAAAGCCAAAAACAGTATTAGTCAGTATTTATTGTATTCTTTGTTCCTTTGTTAAAGTATGATTTCAACCAGCTACAAACTCCTTTTGCATTGCTGACCACTTCACTGCAGTCTCCAATTCGAACGCGCACTAACACTACATTAGTGTCACGCGGAGAATAAAATCGCTGCACCATAGTGAGAAAGACTCTTTTCTTGGCAAGTAATTTAAAGGTTACACTTTAAAGGTTAGAACAACATTAAATCCCATAGGGAAGAAACTGTTTCACTGCCGTCTGTTAGTAGCATGCTGTAACATGCTGCTTTACTGGCCACACCTGCAGCAGGTGTTTTGTCAATTACAGCTGATGGAAGACACCTGCTGTAGCATCGCTGATTTCATTTTGGCCACACGAGCACCATTTTTCCAAACCATACCATCACAGCGCACAGCGTTTCAAACTGCACCACACGATCCAGCCTGTGATTATATCTTTTTACATGGGCAATTGTGTCCCTGTCTTCCTCAAAAACAGTTGATATCTATTTAGGTATGTTTAACGTTATTCACACTTCCGTGTTTGCATGGCAACCAAATGTTCCATGCATTCATCGAGCTGTCGGCTCCAACATTAATACGCGTTTGGGCAGAAAACTGCTGCACATCTGAACCTGTAACAGGTGTTTCTCCGATAGCTGGATATATGTGTTTAGTACTTTGTAACCGAGGCTGTTACGTTGTGGCTGCCAAATTAAATTTACACTGTAAGTAAGCTTTAACATGGTTGGTGAGAAAATGTAAATGCAACTGTTCAATGTGAAACAGTTTCATGTATTAACTGCATGGATTCACGGTGTAATATCATCCCTATATCTGCATAAGCTATTACTGATGTGATCATTTATTAAAGTCACTTTAAGCTATTTTAACTTTAATCTCATGCACATGTTCATGTAAATTAGGGAATATTGTTGTACACAAGCATCTTGGATCATTTAGTTGATGAATACATAGAGAAATATTTTACTACATCAAATTACTGCAACATGTAAAACAATCACAAAACTCAACCTCAAGCAATGTTTTATCCTAATATTCGGTAAAGTCATGCATTGGTGTTGGTCATTCTGAAGATGTCTGTTTGTTGAAGCACATCTCTTTTTCTTCTGCCAGCTTGTCGGTGTCTGAGCAAACAATGATGTCTTCATAGGAAATATTACCTGCTTGGCAGATTGTCTTTGTTTGATTTATTCACAACTGGAGAAACAAATGCGTAATAAAACTAATCTCCTGAAAGATTGAGGATAATGTTTTCGTTAAAAGAGAGAAGGTTATTAGGATTTCATCAATAGAATGGGCTCTTGTTGTGCCAGAAAAACTATTAATTAAATCTTACTAACCTTTAGGCTCGTTTAACTTTTTGTTTTGATTTTTTGACCTATGGTTGCATTTCATTGATTTCACCAAAACCAAAGTCCCGTAGCTGGAAAAAAAATCAGGATAGTAGCCTTCAAGATGTTAAATTTTTTTTTTGTCCTAATGATTTCTTCCTTTAGTTCATTTGATCACAGATTATAGACACGTTTCAATCGAAGACGTTTGTGCGGTCATACATTTCCACAATGTCAGTGCTGGCACGTAAACAGTAGGCTTTCTGGAAACCCGTGAAATTGATGTTTGGAGGTAAATCCTTACGTGACACACTCTTACAGTGTTATATAGCCTGCAATTTTAACCACACCTTTTATTTACATCTGAATGCCATGGCTAGTGGTTGTAACAGGAAGGCGCATCTAGAAAGGACCAAAAACAATTATCGATCTGCCAGTTTGTTTTCATATGGAACTATATACAGTAGAATCAAATCACATCACCAATAAACAAAGTATAAACACATGTCTTACACAGAGTTTGACAAATGGATTTAATGGACTAGTACTAGTGTTACCATCTCACGTTAAAATTGGTGCTTCAATGTAAAACAGTCCACAGCTTCATAAAATCCACCGCTTTAACCAGATTGCAAACTTTCACGTACCTTTACGGTAGTTCTCTAACCTTAAGATCGCTAAGATGTGTGAGGATCTCTCTTGGGAAGTCTGTCCACAGGGAGGCGACGCAGAAAGGTCATGGAAAAGAGGTCTGTAATCATCAAGAGTCATATTAGATTGTCGAGATAAGCAGTGTGACTTATATGAGTTCAGTGTGGTTTATTTAACCGGAGTTGTGTGAAACTCCAGCAGCTGCTCAACCACTGCTGGCCAACACGCGGAACTGCATTACACCTAAAACTAAATGCCAAAGAAAACCCTCTCATTAAACATTCCTCGGTCCCTACAGTACTCCCCCTCCCAACCACCTGCCCGAACTACCCTCCTCACCCCCCACAGAGAACAGCTTACTGTAGGTCATTACAGTCCGCTGTCAAAACCTGTGACCGCTCTGCACTGGAGCCGCCAGGATTAAGGGCTGTGAAAACAAGAACAAGGAGGGAAAAGAGGTGAAAGCTGACAGAGGGAGCAAGGCCTTAAATACTTTTTCTTTCTTCCCCTCTTTTTTCCCTGCCACAGTTGACCGCGTGCTGATTCTCGCAGCTACTTTGCGACGGACTGCATTAATGTGAGGGGATATGGAGTCACATTGAAAACATGGAGAATAAGAAGTGAGTAGCAAACACTGTCAACACGAGTCAAGGCATCAAGCATCTTTGCTACATCCTGTCACAACTGCAATATAATGAAGATATTAAAATGGCCCACTGGTGATGAGAGGTGATGGAGATTAAAAAGTGTAATCTTGGTGGCAACTGAATGGTAATTTCAGCTAACTTTATTCTTCCCTTATATAATAAATATTACTAAATATATTACCTCAATGAAAAGTAAACAGGGCACACGTTATTTTGTTGTATAGAATTTCTTCTCACCCACAAATGACCTTGCCTGCGATATGGAAGGAGGGGCGTGTTAGGAAGATGGACGTCCACACAGACATACAGTACACACAGTACATGTGTGTATTTTTAAATTAAAAATATGTCATGTTTGATAAAAGCAGCAAAACAGATTTTCTGGATCAGACCCATGTGTCGTTTTCTCTCACTATATGTGTGCGTGTGATGCTATCTGACGGGAGATCAAGCCATGCAGGTGTCAACAGGCACAGGGGGAATGTTTGATTTTATCTCAGCTATTTACTTCTATGTTGACATCATCAGGAATTTTCAATTCCAGCCCAACAAAGAACCACTCTCTGCTTTTTACATCTACAGTTGGAGAAAGCACATGTTTTGTTTTTTCAAAAGCACAAACCCAGCTCGGTGCATGCCTTCCTGCTCTCTATTTTAAATCAGCTCCAGCAAATTGGACAGCATAAAGCTGAAACATGACTCCATTACCCACCGACATTAATTTGAAATGAGTGCGAAGTCATTTGTCTGTTTGGACCTGCTTTCCTGCGGAGTGGGCCTGTGTGGTGTTTTATTTACTGTCACCTCCATGCCCAGAACTCTGTTAATCCTCTGTTTGTGTTCAAACACCTTAGCTGCTTGCTCTGCGTCAGTCTGTCTCCATACTGGCTGCTGTTAGCAGTCTGTCTCACTGGCTGCCAGAGGAGCAGATCTGGCAGACAGCCTGCTGTTGGGGACGTTGTCTGATTCCAAAGACGTGTGACAGTGGATAGTAGATTGGTATTGTCTGCCTATATGGCTGCCTGCCCTTCTGTCTGTCTCTCTTAATATTTGTCTGTCTACACATCATTTGCCTCCGTCTGCCTTCCTGTCGGTCTCCGAGTTTCCAAGGACCTTAAACATCATAAAACGCATTATCCATTTGGCAAGCTTTGCTTTATTTGATTTACTCATGACTGAAATGTACTTAATCAATACAACATTCATCTTCTGAAATGGTTTGAAGTTTTAGCAGACCTGAGGTTATCAGGTCATCCGGGTCGTTCTTTGTTGGACAAACTTAAAAAGTGTCAATACAACTTTCACTTTTCTACAAAAGTTCAACTATGCTTTTAAGCTGCTGCCCCCTGTAGGCCGTAAATGAGTGTTGACCCTGTTCTGAAGCCCTTTCAGGGTCATCAGCAGGCCCCGTGTTTTGGCTCAGGTCCTTCCCCTCACCCCACTCCTGAATGGTGCCCCTGATTATCTCATAGTTTTGCTGGATATTCCCTCATCTCCCCTTTAAAGGGACTGCATTACTTCCAGCTCCCCACACTTGTCAAAACCAATTTGCTTTCCTATTATTCCCTCAACTGATTTCACCATGACCCCTCCTCACAGCCCTCCTTCCACAAATCCTGGACACTCCGCTTCTCTCAATCGAAACTACCAACACGACCTGTGCAACCCCCAAACTCCCTCTGCCCCCATCCTGTGAACTCCTGTGATTTTTTTTTATACGCCGCCATCTTCTACAACAAACCTATCTGTTGTTGCCATTTTCCTTTCATTTCCTGGCAAACCTTGGCGGGAACTCAGCGAATGGTGGTGAATGAGCCTGTCATAGACACACCAGCAGGCCTTTGTGTGAATGAAAGCAGACAGTGAGTCACTGACTACTAAATAAAACCTGTCTAGCAGAGATCAACAAGCCCTGAAAAAGTTTTTGTTGCCAGCATGGGCAGCACTTCCACCATCATATCCTGCACACCCCTGCACCCTCTGCCTGCACCCACCCCACCCTCCCCCTCCCATCAATTAGCGCCTCACCAGTGACAACACAGAGGATCTTCATTAGCGGAGAATGCTCAATTATATCAGTTGATATTCCTTTCCAAAACTAATTATCCCAGTTGCATGGTACGGCTGACTGAGCCTGCCCTCACCCCAGGGCACAGCGGTTACTGATGTGATTGGGTTTTGGCTGCAAGGTCTGCTTTCTTCTCTTCTCTTTTGTTGTCCCCCTTTCCCTCTAAACTCACACAGCACAGTCAACGCTACTCTCTCAGTATAACCCATTCTATCTCATCATGGCCCTCTATGTGAAGTTGTTGTGCTAGTATTTTAACACTGCATTTTTAAAAAATTGTTCATGAAAGTTTTATACATTTGTATTAATTATCTATCTAAAACAAAAAGCGCCGTACACGTGCAGCAGATGCTCTCTTGTTCCTCTCGTAAGTCACACAGAATGAGAAGAACTGTGGCAATTCTCCAAAAAAGCTCATCATAGGAGCCCTATCTCTATATAATCCTGCTCCTTTGCTCGTTCTTGGGGGGATAACAAAAATAGACAGTCTGTACCACAGTCATAGCTGAAAAAGCAATGGTGCAAACACTGTCTTCTCAAGAGAGGAGATAGAAAAGGAGGTGAAAACTGCAGAGAACATATGGCGGAGACCCAAGATGCTGTATATTGGCTCAAAGCGTGTTTACTTGGAATTTATCCACTGATAAATCGCAATGACATCAGATATATTGCTCATATTGCCAATGAAATCTGTTTTCAGACTCGTGTTCTTAATGTTAAGGTTTGTATTTCAATTAAACAAATTTACTTTAAAAAGAGGTAATTATCAACTAAATCCCAGAAGCTATAAAAGTCTGTGGTTAAGCATATGAAATGAGGTAATTACTGCAGGAACCTAAGACAAAACGGAGAAACTGTTTCAGCTTAAGCTGAATGGGAAAGCTTTTTTTATCTCAAGCACATTACATCCAGACTAATCACTTTGTTTTACTTTTCTTGAAAGGGATTATTAGAGGAAATATTACCCAAAAGTCTAAACATGCTCTACACTGCTTTCAAGTCCGTGTTCTGTGTGTTTCCTGTCAACTTCAGGTTCTTTTCTCACTGCCCTCAAGCCAGAGAACAGCTTCACAGAAGGTGGGCCATTTAGACACATTTCAAAGTAGCTCAGGCAGGGGAACACACTCATTACACATAATTCTTCTTCTCCTCTTTCCCCCCGGCTCCCTCTTTAGTTGCCCCCTTCTTGCCCCACACTCCCTCTCTTGTTCTCTGTATCGCTCCTCTTCCCTGTTTCAAAAACCAAATCCCTTATGGTCCTTCGTCCGGAGGTAGATCACTTTAATTCTGCTTCACAGATCTTTTTCAAAAAGACCCAGAGACCTCAGAACCGGTGACCGTTTGGTGAACCCGGGCCAACAAGCCAGGACTCGGACACTTATAAACAGAGCCATCGTCTAGCATGCTCTCATTCCCCCTGAGCACTTTTGTTCCCTCCACACAATGGCACAAGCAGTTTTTTGTTGAGCAGTGTTCGTTCTTTTAGTTCGGCTATGTTTGTTTGTTTTTGCGACCCTGGTCATTATGTCTGCTGTTTGGATGAGAGCAGCTGATCAATGATCGAAAGGTTGTCCTTAACACACATCTCATTGAACAGTTTTCTTTTCTTTATCACACAGTTATTTTGAAGGACTGCATCCAAGTCTAGTGTTGCAAAGATAGCCTGACAACTGGAAACTGCTCTTCCTCCAGAGCGGTCACTGTCCTAGATAAACAGGTTTGCTTAAATAGGCCGGACCTGGATTCCACTAATTGTTCATAAGTTTACATCCCTGTTGGGAAAAAGCTTTCAACTGTCTATGTGCATGATGTCAGCAATCCTTTTCTCACAGTCGTGATATAAATAAAACAACTTAAAAACAGATAGCACAAGTCTTTTCCCCTTACATTGACGAGTCTTATCTGCTCTGATGCTGAATGACAAACAGGACATTCAATCAATACACCAGAAAATAAAAATGCTGTGAAGGGCCTCATGTATAAAAAAAACATGGACACGTGAATGTTTTGTGATGGAAGGCGAGAAACATGTCATTTATACACCCACAAACACGCACACTAAAAATCCCACATTTGTCAGTGTATGGGACATTCAGTGGCATTCTCGAGGAGTGAAAGCTGTCTGGTTTACTTTAGAAACTACTGTAGACATGAGTTTTTTCACAGCCTTGTTACTTTCTCCCTTAAAGGGCAGCCAGCTCATCTCTTTGATGACTGACGGTGGGATTTGCGGTGATAATGTCTTGAGGTGTCAGAGGATTGGGATTAAACATACTCCAATTTAAACAGCAAAGTTACCATGGCAATGACCTTCAGTTTTAGCTCATATGGCGTACACTTGGGGAATACGGTGACTGGCATTATTGTCCAGAGACAGTCCAATTCAGCCGGGGCTTTGGCCATGATTGCACTTTCAAATCCTCCATCAAATTGTAAACTCTGTCTCAGAATATATTGGTGAAAAGTGCAGGTGACATTTCACACAACAGTCGTGTATGACGAAACTGCACAGCCCCACTTCAGAGACTCGTGCCCGTAACACTGGTAAACATTCTAAATGGAACAATGGGCTCAAAACCTTAGACGCCCTTGTCTACACCTCAGTAGCACCCTGACCTGCCAACCCTTTGTGACCCCATCCTAATTAAGGCGAAAGAAGTTTTTCAAATAAAGCTGATGAGAGCTGACATGTGGCCACTCTCTTAGCTGTCTGTGGACCCAAGCACCCAGAACAGGCTCCGTCTGAACAGGCCAAGAGACTCACAGTTTGGGGTCACTGTCTAGCCCCCTGCAGGACAGTCTGTTCACACCTGCCAACTCTAACACCTGCCAGTCAAAGGAGAGAGCAGCAGGATTGCACCAGATAGGGAAAACAGAAGGAGAGAGCTTTTACATTTCTAAATAAAGTACAAAACCCAGCAGACAGCAATCAAAAAACAGTACAATTATTATCACTATTGACTCAAACCAATCTCAGAAATACCCATGAGGCGTCCTATGAGGTGTGGTTGGTCAATATGAATTAAAGTACTGTAGACTTGACTCTGACTGATGAAGTCAAAAGTGAGGTTTCATTGCCTCACAGTGGAGGCAGTGTGGACTACAAGATGAGACATGTTCGTGAAGAGTCTTCTGCAGCAAGCATACAAATTATTTTTTGCTGTGATTTTACGTTCAGCTCAAAAAAAGACTTTACTTTCTGCATGTCTGCTTAGCTTCACAGTCACAGTGTATAGTGTTGTACACTAAATGTTAAGCATGTTGGTTGATATGTTCTGTTTCACGTTCATCTTTTAAGATACAGTGAATGTATCTTCATACCTGCTTTACAACGCCTCAAAGCTGCTCTGCAAACAGTAAATATCACCAGAACAGCAAATGACTAAATATATCATATGTTGACATTTTTCAGCATGAGAACAGCTGTTGTTTACCAGCTGTTATATTTAGACTTACTGGGTTTGTGTCAGCACACATTTAATTGTGTGCAGCATTAAAGCTCATTTGCTAATATTGTTATAAAAATATATTTACTAGAACAAAATAGTTTCAAGTATGTCAAAAAAGTGTGTGATTAAAACACGGATTACGTTGCTCAGAAATTAAAAAAGCAGTTCAGAGAATATCATAATGCACATACACTTCCCTTATTTAATCTTTAATGTAATAAGTTATATATTTTCTGCAGAAGTTCAATGTCTAATTTTCTAAATAGAAAAGAGGGAGCTCATGTCACATTAACATATGTTATGAGATGTGTCTATACATTGGTGTGATTCAAATGATTACATTCATTTAATAGTATTATCAGACATTATACAACAGAGCAAAATATTTATTTTGAAGCGGTTGAGACCATCTATTACTGTCCATAGTTTTTATATTTTAATGAAACCATCACATTCACACACGAGTGATTACGAAAGTCTTTTGTATTGGTTGTATTTACACATACGATAGACAGATAGTTACGATAGATTGAACTGTATATGGGAGAACATGGTGGTGTAATGGTGAGCACTATAGCCTTGTCTGTGTGGAGTTTTTCCCCTGTCTGTGTGGGTTTTCTCTGGGACTTTGGCTTTGTCCCACAGTCTAAAGACATGTAGTTAAGTTATGGTAACAATAGGGGCTTTGCGTTAATTGATGACTCTGCCCATAGGTGTGAATGTGAGTGTGAATGGTTGTCTGTCTCTATATGTCAGCCCTGTGATAGACCGATGACCTGTTCAGAGTGTACGCTGCTTCTCGCCCAGTGACAGCTAGGACTGGCTCCAACACACTCGCAAAAAGGGAAATGATGTTACCAGTTAAGATAATGGATGGGTGGAAAGCTAATCTGTACATCCAGCAGTAACTCCATTGTGATATTTAGTAGTAGAATATATTTCCTTATAATATAGTATATACAGTAGAAAACCAATGATCCTTTGTTGTGTATTTAAATACAATTGCTCATGATGAGAAAGGTATGTAGGAGTTAAAGAGTGTGCATATCGTACCATAAAAAAGCACAGGTAGGTGTTTTGTGGGCTTGATAGAATATTTTTATACAGTATACACAATAAATTCTACGTGTTCATCCTCCACTGAGGTGTGCTCAGCCTTTGCTTACATAGACTCTGTAGTTATTCAAATGTCATCAGTGCAACGTGTGTGACCCTGTTAAATGCTTATGTGGATTTAAATAGTGTGAGAAGTGTTTTCTCACCACCTTTACCGCACAGCTCATCAGACGTGTGGCTGACAGGTAGATGGCTAATGATGACACCATTGCCCCATTTTGCCACAATGACATCTGCTTCAACGTGAGATATGCTGAAACACACACCCACAGGTGTGTGGGTAAAAAAAAAAGGTTCGGTAAAACACCAAGGAGAAAATCAAATGAGCGCTAAGCATTAAAACTGGGGTTTTGAAATTGATAAGCTCGAATAGCATCTCTTCCTCTTTAATGCAGGAAGCCCATAATAAATCATCTCTGCCTGTTATTTCAGCGCTTCCCTTAGGATCCTCTACTTATTGGCTTAAAGAAATCCATTGAAAGACATATCTATTTGAGTACTGCTTAATGGATTCAATCCAACGCCGTGCATATCCATGCAGTCTTGCACCTCAGGCTCTTCCATGTACAGTAAACCTCCTTAAAGTCTCAAATCAAAGCGTAGTGAAATGGAATTAAGTAGGACAGCATCTAGTCAGGGTTATTTGGAATTTCTGAAGTAAGTGAGCGCAACAGTAGTAAGCATTTGTGCTGCGGATGGATTCTTGTTGGCACGATGAAGCTACTTGAAGAAGCAGTGGAACAACAGAGGCAGAAACAGCAGCAGAGAGCTGAGTGCTGGCAGCTGGGAGGCGAAGCTCGTCACATTGCAGTCGTCACTGTAGCAGCAGTAAACTCTGACACCTGGAGCTCTGTAGCCCTGACTGTTGACGTGACTGCAAAAAGACTTGTAGGAGCACGATTTCATCACCCCACCTGACAAACAAACAGTAGAAGAAATAGAAATAGAAGAAAACACAGTTTAGACAGATCATCCAATTTGATTTTGACTAAACTTCCTATATTAAACTTGACCCAGCCTAAATTCGGTTATAAAGCTCATTTTACTTTATTTATTTATTCATCTATGTGTGTCCACACTATATACGTGACACCACTGCTGTTGCACTACTTTTTGAATTTTGAATTTTTTTGTGTAGGACTGAATTAGGAGTTAACTTAATTTTCTTTTTAAAGAATTGTCTTGGGTTCACGAACACATGGTGTCCCAATTAAGCATATTGATTCAGTAGCAAAGCTATTTATTCCCTTAAAATCCTCAGACCCCCTGCTGACAGAGATGTGTCTCCAGACAGCGCCTGCCGTGCAATAAATACACACTAACACACACCCACAGTGCAGATACACACTTTTATGTAGCATTATAAGATAGAGTAAAGTAGAAAGTAAACTAGTATAGGAAAGGCTACCACAGTGTCGCTACTGGACTCACTGTCTTGCCCCACCACCACAGTGCAGGCATCTGAGTAGCTAGGACAGGATTTGGACCCTTGCCGGTTACAGTCATCATTATTGGAGCCCATACAGGTATAGCATCGCAGAGCCTCACCTAATGGAAACAGAAAAAAATGTTTTTACCGCAGATGCTAACACACTGGCTACACCAGTAAAATCAATGTCACATTAAAAGAAAACTGTTAGTGAGCACAAAGCATTTAACATTTAAACACAACGTTTGCACTTTATTATTAGACTCATTTGATGTTATTGTGCCATACTATAAACTCATCAATATCATCATCAAGTGTAGAAAGCATTAAATGTACAGCATACTAAGGCAATATGTTCCATTTGTCATACATTTTGATCTATTGTTAGTTAAGATCCTACATTGTCTCTGGATATTTTTATCTTACACTAACACATCCAAAATGTGGGTCTGATGAGTATGTACAAACAACATAGCAACACATCTGGCTGGTTTTGATGGTTCCACAGGCACACTGAGAGAAAGCCTAAGACAAAGCACCAATTACACTTCTCACACCCAAAATCTTTCAAAATAAAGCAAAAGAAATACAAACGAAAAGCTTTCTAAGCCTCAGCTAATACTGGAAAAGGGGAGTAACACATGAAACACTTAAGCTCCCAAGAGGAAAAGTGGTTGTTTAAGAAGCAGGTGACCTTTGAAATATCACTTTACCACTTCCTTTCGAAAACCTACAGTTGTCTCCTAAATTCTAAGTCGGCCCTTCAGAGACAGCCTTTAATGCTGCTTCCTAAGAGGATCAAACAGAACTGGACTTATATGAAAGCTTTAAACATTCTTTGTAGAAACATACCTCTTGTCTTGACCATCAAAATAACTCCTTTTAACCTCCGACTTGACTTTTAACATTGACTCGTGAAAGTCAAAAGGTTGCTCAGGCGTACAAAGTGTTGCCTTCACATGGTTACAGGCCAGAGAGGAGGAATGTAATCAAAGCAGCAAACCGACTTAATGGGACCAATGTCTGACTGATAAAATTACATCTTTAACAGTAAACCTTTTGTAACAACAAGACTGAATCAATATTTGTTTGAGTGAATGTCATTGTTGAGTTGCTCACTTCATCGATTGCACTTCTTCTGTGTTGGTTGAGATGACACACAAATGCCCCCTGCTGTTTGTACCACAGACTATCACTCTACTTTACATACAGGCTATGTATTAGCCTCCAGGCCTATTAAGAGATTAGCTGCTGGGATAGCGTGCTCTAGAGGAGGGTGACAGACCAAAGTGAGGAAACACTTAAAGAAATGCCAGAGAAATAGACAGAAACTAGGAAATGACATTTGTAAAGTGTCCCTATTAGGATCTACTGTATGCATGCCTCTGTATTTCTCAGAAATGAAGAGAACTGTTTGTTGTAATGTGCTGCTGTCTGAAAGTAGAGCGGTGAAGGACGGTAACAGACTCAGGTTACTGCTTCTGAGAAATACACAAACACAATATAACAACTGCGTCCAACAATGGATGGAAATTTAAGGTAGGCAAAGAAGAAGAGCAGCTGAAAGGCAGCACCAACCAAGGTCAAAGGTTGAGCATAACGAAAGGATGAGAAGAAGATGGAAAAGGAAGATATGTGGAAAAAGAAAACAAAGTTACTTACTGTTGGTTGCCAGCAGGACCAGGGAAAGCAGGAGCAGTGGACAGTATTGAACAGCTCTCATTGCGATGGTGGTCGTCACTCGTCCTGATTGCACAATGAAAAGCAGGTTGTTTGTTCCCAAAGCCCCCCGGGGTTAATCTGAGCTATCAGATGAGCTAATATCCCCTCCTGGACTGACTGGCAGATTACCAGCCCCATCCACTGGGGCCCACGGCTCTGTCAATAGTGGCTTCTTCAGCTTGGATGGACAAAAGACGAGGCTTCATCCTGCACCTTTCACCTCCCTACTGTGCTCTAGCCACACCCATCCTGACTGTGGGTGGTGCAGCCCATCATTATGAAATGTATCTCTGAACGTTAACTGATATTATGCTCCTGAGGGGGATAGTTGTCCCGTGATGTGCCTGTATCTGGAGTTACATTAGTAAATGATTTGAAGCAGACTGTCATCTGTATAAATCACAGTACTCTTCTAAATATGCTTTGTTGAGTGTAATACTCCTGTTATGGGTCAGATGAACTCAATTACTTCTTTAAGGAAACAGATTTTCATAGTCCAACTGTGTCCTTAACTGGAGTTAGAAATATTATAATCAATATTTTCTTCTAACAAGATGATGCAGCTCTGTAATTTATGATCTCCATACAAGAGTTTGCAAATTTCTTTACTGCTTCAAGTCTAAAACTTCCATCAGTTTCAACATCTCTGCTCTGCTTGCGAGCTAATCACACACAATATTAGGGGAAAAAGCCATATAATCAAAGTAAATTTGTATTTTATTTTTATCATATTTATTTATTTAAACACAAATGTGGTTAATATGTATATCAATTCTATACATAGCTATTGGCGACTAGTAAAGTACTCCATGTTGTTCACGTAGCAGTGACTGAGAAGCAGAAAATAAACCTTAAAAAAGTCTATGATACATCAGTGCATTTATTACACACAATCAGTTTAATCATATCGGGTCAGGACAGCAACATTTATTTGAGCTGTTACCCCATCATCATCATCTAACATTTTGTGCAAAAACATGATCTGCGGGGAAAGAAGGAGAGTAAACTCAGTATGATGTATTGCCATCTTTTATTGCACTTTGTAAGCAGATGCTGTACAGTAGCTGTGCAGAGAAGTCATTTCTCAGTGTGACACAACAACCATAGCGAGACAAATTAAATTACTCTTGGTCACTACTGAATACAGTCACGATTAGTTTGCTTTATATCAAAATAAAATCCAAAAAATAAAGTCCCACGATTCAATCGAGAAGCTATGACAGGTATGACAAATATCTACAAGATTACATGAGGGAAGTATGCTAAGGATGACAGGATAACTATCAAAAAAGCAGATATTTGGACTCTGCTACAGTATGTACAAAAAATTAACATTACAAGTTTCTTTCTCACATGCAGTAAACTATTGGGATAGTTTATGTTCTCTTAATGGGGTATCACCATTAGATTAACAAGGTCTCTGGTACTTACTCTTTCTCTTATAATAAGAGGAGACAACAACAGGAGTGGGTAAACAGTCTTCTCCATCAGTGGCTGTCATGGCAAAATCATTAGATAATTTAACCCACAAACAATGCTCTCACTTTCTCGTGATCATACACAAACACGCACACACACACACATCATTAGTGATATGGTACATTTTCTAAAACTTTAACTCGGACCCCTGATACAGTACAATACACTGACACATCAAAAATGCACAGAGTGATTAAGAGGAAGCCATTCCTGCAGGTTCTGTATAAACAAAGTCAGTAGGAAATAGACCACTTTGGCTTTAGACGTCCATCAGTCCTGGCAAAAGTGGTAGATATAACTGTTCATTTTCCAAGTAGTTTGTCTACATCTACTCTTCTTCTTCTTCTTCTCTGTGAGATTTGGCACGGGCGAGGTGTGGCCGCTAACTCTTCCCCATCTTGGCAATTAGCTCATCACAGATCTTTGTCAACTCCTCAATTTCTTTGTTCTGCAAAGCAGTTGCAAAAAATACAATATATATGACATATATATTGTATTGGACATATATTATTGTTTGGATGATTATTTATTCAGATGTCACATCTTTGTACATCTCCCCACTGACCTTTTGTTCTAGAGTACGCTCCAGAGAGTCCACCTTCATCTGTTCTTTCCTCAGACTAGCCTGGAAGGCGGCTTGCTCCTGCTTTGCCTTGACTCGCACCTGAGCTATCTCTGAATTTGCTCTGGAAACAAAAAAATTATACAGACTTACTGAGGGAAATATCACAGTCATAGTGGAATAAAGTTGATATTATTAGAGTGTGTAAAAACTCACTTGTCTAGTTTCTCCTCTGCGTGAATTTTTAGGGCTTGATATCGCTGCTCCTCCTTACGGACCCTGGACAGATACTCCTGTGCGCACTTCTTCAGAACCTCTTCATTCTGAGTAGAGTGAGATTTTTTTTTATTATTTGCACTGGTCGTTAAGTTACATCTTAAACTACTTAAAATACCAGCTGTGCTAAAAAAGCCACTTGATTAACATGTGTGTAAGTCACCTTGCGGAAGCCCTCTAAAACATCTTTCATCTTCTCATAACGACGGAAGAGGTCGGCCAGAGACTTTTCCACAGAATTAAGGTCAGCCAAGGCCTGGTCTTTCTCCATGATCAGCTGCTGGATGGTATGGTGGGAGAGAGACTTTTCCTTCTGGTCATCCTCTGATGGACACAAACAAATACACTGACGATCAGATCATCCACTAATGTACTGAAGCAATGGACATATATGGTGTTTAATGACCTACACCGACACACAAAGAGTATGCACACAAACCATTTTATTTTTGAATCAGAATGGAGGGTTAGTGATTTAAGAGCACTTTTTACCACACAACTACAAGTGTAACATGCGAACAAAAACACTGAACAATGAGCAAATCAAAGACATATGTAACCCGCAGATCTGGCTGCAGGTTTGCTTCTAGACTCTTCAGAATTAAATGACCAAAATTCCTCATTTCAACCGTATCCCAGCATTTCCTTTCCTATCATTCACAAGCTTTGATGACCCAACTTTACTCGCTAATTCTGCGCGAATGACTCATGCAACAACCTACAGAACTGTAGCAAAATGCACCAACCTGTATATGTATCTACAAGTGTTTATATGACACAACAGACACTGAGGGAATGCATAAAGAGCAGCTGGCGCATCATTTATAAAGGCTAAAATGCAACAAAATGGACAAACAAATATCACAGGATGAGATGAAGAAAGAGAGGACAGCTACTCCCCTCTATGACGAATGGATGGAGACAAGTGAAGGACAAGGCAGCACTACTCACCTGGCATGCCTGTCAGAGTTATCAAATAGTAAGGGGCAAAGATGGGAGCAGAACAGAAAAAAGGGATTGTGTTAAGTCAAGCTGGGACGGCAAGACGTGAGAGAGAGCCGAGTGTTAAACACAAGCAGAGACAGATTGTTTCTTTATGTGCCAGTGCAATAATGCGTATGAGTAAAAGAAACTAGGCAGCAGAAAAACTCAGCTCTTCCGGAAAATATGTAGGCGAGAGAAACAGAGTGATCCTGCAGTGTAAGAAACTGAACAGGAGTTAACAAAGGTGATCACTTCCTCCTTCAATGACGGCAGGATTAATTGATATCAATCAAACATGAAAGCAAGCAGGTGGCAAAGCTAGCAAACAAAGACCTTACACAATATATTCTGCTAAGTTTGCAAATAAAAAAGTGAGTGTCAGAAGCTGTGAAACAAAAGAAGTTGAGCTAAAATAAAATTCCTGTGAACTGAGAAGACAGGAGGGTGAAGTAAACTGGGACCAGTGTTCAGGTTGTCTGAAAAACTGCTTTTAACAGTGAACTCACCTATCATTTGTGCAATTGTCTTCTCATACTCAGCAACAATTCTCCTGTAAATGAGATGAAGACCATCAGTTTAGGACTGGAGTTATTTCTGCATAAAATACTGCTTATTTCAAAGTAGGCAAATTTAAATATATATTATGAGAAATGTGTTTTATTACAGATTTGTTTACACACCTGTCTGTTCATTAGAGGAAGATGTCTAAATAAAGACATAACTAGGATCTAGCACTTCTGCCAAACAATCTGTGCTTTTGGCCATAGATACTGGACACTGGAGAAATTTGGTAGATGACAAACAACAACAAGCTGTTAGCAAGCCTGCAACTTAATAAAGCTGACTTATTTAGCAATGGTATGTTTTTAATTTCCCAAAACTATCTTCAGCTTTGTTTTGTTTTCTATTTATTTTCAGTGTGTTTCCAGTGTCCTTCAGACTAGTTGCTAGACGTTGCCCCTCAAGGACCAGCAGGGCCCAATAGGAAATCTTGTTTTGTGAAAAGCAGGTTGCTACAGGTAAGAGGATTAATTAGCCATGCCTTCCCCTTAGCTACTTAGCCCCTTGTTATCCCGAGCCCAATCAGTCAAATGAAGTAAGCTCTGTCTTAACCACACTCTCTGAGCTGCGGCCAGCTGGACCCACATCCACTATGTGCTGACAGAGAACAGGGCTTCAATATTGCATGTCTCATAACATCTATCAATCCAACATTATATATTACACATATCTCTTCATTTTCTATTTTTTACACGCACATTGACAATTAATCCTTGTGCTGATAATAAGATGGACTTCTTTAACCGGTTCTCCAATCTGAGGTTAACCATAGCTTTGTTTGAGAGTTTTAGTACAATAAGCCAATTGACAGGTTAAACGGTGATAATGGTTGATAATGAGTGATGACAACCCACGTCTTACCTCATCTCCACCACTTCCTGCCGGCTGTCTTCATACTTCCTCTGCCATTGCAGCACTTCTTTCTCCTTAGTCACAATCTGAGGAGCAGATCAAATTAATTGAATAAAATGTAATATGTCCAAAGCATTTGCAGTATTTTTAACTCAAAGAAAAAAGATTTTAACCACCTCCTCGCGTGCAATTCCCAGTGAGTGGTCCAGATCTCCGGGCAGGTGAGGGCTCTCTCCTTCAATGTAGGTGGTGGCGGTGGCCCTGGCATACAGTGAGCTCTTGGACATAGTACTCTCCCCTGGTGATAACACATCTCTGTGCTGCTTCCAGGAACGAAAAGAGAGCAGGGACAGGAAAGGAAACATAATCAGTTACGAATCAGACTGAGCTGCAGACTGGACACCCTCACCCCCGGGCCCACAGCAGGATTCTTAACCCAAACTGCAGCATGAGGCAGGCTAGTGATGCTCCTGAAGACTTGGTTAGCCACCACATGACTGGATGAAACAGTCTTCATTGCCACAGTATTAGCCACTGTGATTGGCTGATGCTGCCTATAGCCAAGCTTTCATGATCACCTGCTCACCGCAGTAGCTTGAATGTGTTTGAGTCTAAGCGAGGCACACGGGAAGAAGGGCTGATATGGTAAGAACTGTATCGTGTACAAGAGAAGGAGAACAGGGAAGTGGCCTAAGCAGCATGGGAAATTCATGTTACTCTCAGTTTAATTTTGTCCTGTTCTTTTGCAATTGACAAAAGTATGGTGTGAACCAAGAAAGTCACAGAATTTATGACCATTATGTGAGCATTGACGTTCGATCAACAACTCCTCACACAAAACACAACAAATGCAAAAGACAAATCCTGCTCTGTTAACATTTTTGTTTCCCCAAAAGCCTCTGAACTCTGAAAAGGGATTTATTCATCCTTGGCAGAGCTGGATTACTGTAGGATTGGATAAAATGTTGAGAGATTCACTAATATGTGAAAAAGAGCATGTTGGGTCTGGCTAGGGCAGTAATTCCATTATTTAAGACATTAATGTTTAGCTACCTCTTTTGTCCAGTACTGACTGGGCTTACCCTCCCAGCTCCATGTTCCATGTTAAAGAGACAATCCCCAATAATGGTCTAGAGGCAAAAATGATCAGGGCCCAAAGCCACATTCCCATAAACCAGCCACTATTTCTGTGCTGCTGATTGTATGCTGTATGTGTCTTGATGATTTGATGAAATATAGGATCTTCTGCCACACAGGACTTTTTTTTACTTTAAATTATTACTGTGTTTATTGCAATGGGCATTTAACCCACACAAACAACTACCCCCTTTGCCCAGTTGTTAAATGACTAATTAACTGCAAACATTTGAAGCTGAAGCTGAAGAAATTCGAACAGGAGTAGAAGATCTACAAGAGCAATACTAGATGCAAAAGCAGAGAAGACAGCTCAATTCACTCACAGAGACAAAGGAAATCTATGCTAGTAAGGTCTCGGGCTTTCTGGATTTTGGACTAGTGGATCTAAATTATACAGTGCAGTCCGTAGTTATTTGTCTTTGTACTCCGTCACCAGAAGTGTAAAGTGCTGAAGGTTGTAAAACTGGGTAAAAAGCATAAGAATCAAAGTCATATACATGTGATTCCTACATGCCTAACTCAAATGTAGAGATGAAGGCCATAAATACCAAGGTCAGCACTTTAACCTCGTAGTCACATCAAATTTAAATGTGTTTGTGCACAAAAACAGTGTTAATAGCTGGACCACACTGCACCTTGTCAGATTGGGATGGAGACACACAGGACACAGGTGTGTCATGTTCCTCTTACTTTGAATAATGGTGAACCGTTAATATTCCATCGCCGAGTGCTTGGTTTCTTGAGTTGTGACTGTAAAATGTGTGGGATAACAGCATAAGACTTGAAAAGATAGAAGATAGAAGAAGAAGAAGAAGAAGAAGAAGCGCACGCCCTCCTTCAACTCTCGTGTCAGTGTTCCCAAGGATATAATCTAGGCATGTGCTGTTTAAGCACAAGCCTTCCATTCCGTTGCCAAGTTCTACGTATAAGTACAACCAAACCAAACACTGACACCTACCTGATGTAGCTGTTTGTTAGTGCTGTTAGTCTGGGAGAAGGACCGAATCACAAAACAGGAGTGTGACTGGGATTTTGTGGTAATGATACCAAAGCATCAAGAAATCCACCTGAAGGGGTTATATCCATAATACTGTCCAGCTGCTGATATTAAGTCTAATGTGAGATAGCCCCAGTCACATTCATGCTCAGGTAAGCCTCTCATGAACAGACAGGCAACATGCATGTTTTCCAACATGCATAGAAAAAACAAGGGACTAGGAGGCACAGCACACTGTTCTTTTGGAGATAACCTGGAAGCTAGTCATCGCTAGTCATGATGAGAGCTGGACGCATTAAGCCATGTTAGAGAATTTAAATGTGGGGGACTGCAGAGGAGGCGGGACTGCGGATGTCGTGGTGCAGCCACCATGTTGATAAGGCCATGGGTTCACAATCACACTCAGAATGGTGTGTAGGGAGGAGGATAGACAAGCTGAGACACACTCATGCACACACACTACAGTCACGCTCATGTGCCTGTACACACACCCTCTATTATTCATTCACTCATCTTAACTCTTGCACATACACACACACACACACACACACACACACACACACACACACACGGCAGGTGCAGGCTGACTCAGCGCAGTACCTGGGGGGTTACATTGGAGAGGGAGGGGCACTGAGAGATGTTTTTTGCTACCTGCAGAGCCTCTATCCTCAGGGCAGCAAGCACCAGCTCCTCCTGGGCCGCACACATGAGGGGTAAGGGTTGATGGATGTCGGGGATAAGGGAGGAGGGTTGCGGCCCAAAGAGAGAGCAAAGGGAAAACATAGAAACTAGATGAGCACACACACTTGCTGGTGTCTACATTTCACACACCGACAATCTGTTTTCACACAGTAAGCTAAAACTGCAAATCAGGTAAAAGGAGGAAAATGGTGAGAAAATGTAGAGGCAGGATGTACTGTAATAACGTGACAATGGGAAAAACATTCACATAACGCACACACTACACATATCAGAGCCACAAATGAGCTACCAGGGTTAAGTAGCGTTTCTCAAAGGGGTCGTGTGTGGTCTGTGAACAAACCTGTAGTTTTTGGGCGAATGCAGTGGGGTTGGTCTCAGCCAGGTCAGGCTCCATGTACTGCAGGGAGTCGTCACACTCAGACAGCCTGTCTAACAAGGGCATGGGAGGAGAAGGGGCCTCCACAGGTCCCTGGCTAGGGGGCTACAAGGGCACCAGGAGGAGTAGGAACAGGGCAGGGAGGAGGGCAGGTATCAGCATGGAAAGCAAGCGCTGAGTGTTTGTTTCAGTAGCAGCAGTGTGAGATTAGTCACTGAGTTCAAGCTGCAGACAGCGACGAACTGGCTAATCAGAGACACGACTAGACTCACTATGACTGATGGTGATCACATTTACCGGTCAAATCAAGTTCCTACATCAAAGCATGTTGCACTCTATCTTCCCCTTGTGACTAAGGGATGTCATGGCATAAATGTCATAAAATCATAATTGACAGACTGTCTTTATATGATGATGATGTGACACTGATATGGCATATATGATAACTACTCATTGTTTCTGAATTTCTGTGAATACGTTTAACTCACCTGCTCTTCCCTTTCTGTGCTCAGGGTTTGGCTGAGTGACTCGCTTTCTCGCTTCCTGCTCTTGTCCCCAACAGACCCCTCAGGTCCAGGCCGGGAGCTCAGCACTGGAGTCTTCATGCCCGCTGTTATCTGGGCCTCCATTTCCTCGAAACTCCTACATAGAGTGGGATAAAGACAGGAGAACATCTGAGTTACATGCATTATGTAGTCCCAGTTGTTTGCATATTAAATGTAATATATTACTGTAATACTTCCATTCAATGCAAACATACAATGGATAATATAATCTAATGTAATTAAATATATTTGCACGTAAACATAGTGCAGTAGAGTAAAAGAGTCTGTTTTACCCTGTGCAGGGGGAGCTTGGTTCAGATCCATGTGCACATGTTACAGAATCCAACTTCAGGTACAAAGATGGCTTCTTCACAGACAGCGGCTGAAAGTCACACCAGCGAATACAACATAAACCTTTCAGGTTTTAATACTAAATGCTTTTGGTGGCCAAAACCACATATCACATAAACTGTAAAACATGCCAGCAGCTTGTTGAGGCTGTAGTTATTAGACAAACAGATATTAACTTACCGGCGAAGAGGAGCCAATCTTCTCCATGTACTCAATTTCATATTCTTGCACTGAAAGTTAAAGAAATATGTTTTAGATGCAGATGAAGTAAGGGAGAGACAGTTCAGCCTGTGTTGAGCTTTGGACTAATGAGATCAGAGGGCGAGGCAGGGCTTTCTGATCTCTGTTTCATCTCTGACCCACATGGGCTGAGCCAGACAGCCTCTGGGAAGAGGTAGCACTTCTGGAGGTCAGAGGGCAATAGAGAACTAGGCCAGCAAGCTTATTTCAATGCCACAAGAGAAATCAATACTGTTGCTAGATGAATAAAAAGTAAACTGGCCGGTCCTGGTTTATTCATTCACTCTCCTTTCAGCACCACCCATCTATGGTATGCTATGATCTTTTTTAATATTTGTCTAAACAAACTGGCTGGAGGTAAAAAGGTGGATCAAAAAGAATCAGACCACAGCAATGCCCCACCTTCATTCTGGTTAGGAAGACAGTTCTCGTTAACAAATGATGAAAGGTCACACGGCTGAGGGAAGTCTTGCTGGTCAGAGTTTGCATCTGCGTCCATGTCATGCAGGGCTGCCCACTTATGATTGGTGGAAGAGGCCAGCTTCTCCTCGTCTGTGGCATGATCGTCCTGTTGATGGAGAGACGTAGGTTCATCTACAGGTGTAGTATCCTGCAACATGAAAGTGGTGGCAGTGACAGAGTCGGTGGGAAGAAGGAGAAAGAGCCAAATGGCAAAATACAAATGTACATCAAGTACACACCTGGGATGGATCAGACAGTGGAGATTTCTTTGGCGACCTCTTCACTCTGAAAGTATTACTGAGAAAAAGGAAAATGATCAGTCATTGACATTCACAGTCGATAATAAGTCGACTGTAAATTATGGCATCAATTTATGCCATAATTTATGGCATAAATTGATGTGACCATACGGTTTGCATAACTGTGCAGCTGAATGAATGAACAGTGATATCTTGGGAAGTGTTAAATAGTTTACTCTTCGTACTAATTGACAAATTACATTCAATAGATTATAGACAAAAAAAATCACATTGTAGTGGGTTAGTTAGGGTCATTGATGAAATCATAATATGTTCCAGTAGATTAGTAGTTATAGGGACAGCTTTTTACTTGTGTTATATCAGTTTTCAGAGGACTTGTAAACATGCTGGAGAAAATGTTCTGTATTGGATCAATTTTATGTAAAAGGGTATGCTTACTGTATATGTGCTTCATTTAAGCAAACCCACATTATTATTATTATTATGGTTGTAATTGAATTTATGAGGAACTAATATTTGGACAGTTAAAAAAATTACTTCTACAAAAAGTATAGGTGTATCTTTTTACCTCTTTCAACAGTCAACAATGAACACAAGGGGGAGCACGAGTACTTCATTTCTCAAACACAGTGTGGCACGTAATTAAAAATGTCCATCGATATTCAAATCCAATGCAGCACCACAACACAATAACACATCCCCGTGTTTTAAGAGTTATTTCCTATTTCAGCAGCACCACACTGAGCACTGTTGCGCAGACCACACCAACTGTGATATGAGGCAGCACTTTTGTGCACTGTGCTGTATTGCACTAGGTAGCACTACAAAATTCCCAGCTTTTGTTTAGTGAGTCTTTAAAGTTATGTTTAAAATATCTTTGTGCAATTCACCAGACAATTGATGTAATTTATATTATATGGAATTTCAACAAAACTAAAAAACAGACATCCTCCAGTTAATATTGGCAGAATTAAAAATGTTTAAATGGAATTGATTGAAATTATGATGTTTCCGTTAATAGGAATAGGAACAACTGGGCAACATGCTGCTTTAAAAGTAATTTTTTGCTGAATTAAAGGGTCAAAAGGGTGGATGGTGTTTCCCCTGTACTTACAACAAACAACAAAGAGAGGACACACGCTTGGACTTCCTGTGACATGACAATACACAGACACAGGTGACAGAGAGACAGACATAGAGCACTGGATAGTAGACAAGTAGGACACCAAGAAATACACACTAATACCTAATAAGTAAAACGCTCACTTACAGAGACATAGAAATCATGAATACTTAGTCTGGAGGTGAGTCTCAAACATGGCACTCAGTAATACAATGTTAACTTACGACTTGATTGGAGTTTTCTTCTTCCTGGCAGGTTTGTTCTGATTTTGATCCTCCAGCTCCCCAATGTTGTCATTGTCATTTTCATTGTCATAGTCATTGGATGACAGTTCAAATGAGGCAGAGGCCTTTGGAGGGGAATTGGCCATCTTACAGGAAGATTTGAAAGGGTCTGTAGAGTCATCCAAGCTACTGGGGTCGAAGCTATAGGGTGACCTGGATAGTTTGGGGGAGTTGGCGATGCCTTTCTTAGAAGTAAATGGATTGAAATTTGGATCATCCCACTTGTCAGGTTCAAACTTGTAAGATACTATAGGAACAGGGATATCATCGTCGTTGCCATTTTGGAGTGTTGGAGGGTCGTTGTCCAGCTGCTCCGTATGTGCTGGAGGCGCTTTCTTCAAGCCCAGCTTTGGCTTCCTCAGAGGCATCTTGGCACCAGGTTTCTTGCCCACTTTCTTGGGTGGGGGAGAGGCCTGGTGTGATGCCTCACTGCTTTCCTCAGAGTAGTCAAACTCCAGTCTTACTGACTGGCGATTGGGGATTATGGGTTGCTCTTCAGGGTTGGTGACTGGCTCCTCAACGGAAGCAGGTGGCTTTGCTGCAGAGATAGGGGGACTGTCTGTGGGGGCTACAATAGGGACACAAGCAAGATCTTTACGGCCCAGAACAGGGGAGTTGGCAATTTTACTACCCCCAGTACTGAAAGGGTCAATGTTCTCAAAGTTATCTGGATCCCATTTGTAGGAAGCACTAAGGAGGATCGGAGATTCGCCTTTGGGTGCTGAACTTACAGTGAGAGGGGTCTCCTCCTGGCACAAAGGTAAGACAGGGACAATAAGGCTCTCGTCTTGGCCGGTATGATTAGTCTCCTCTGGGAGAGGAGGTGGTGTCTCCACGCGGCTCTTCCTAGTCTTTTGGAGGGTTCCACCCGGGCTTAGGGTTGCAGACCCTCCCTCTGCTTCCTCCTGAGCCTGAAGATGACTGGCAGTTCGAGTCTTTGTCCGCTTCTTGGTCTCTGGAGTGCTGCTGGATGAGGTTGGCCTTGGACTCTCCGGGTTGGAGTTCTGTCTTAGAAGAGGATTCTTCTTTAAAGAGCCAGGACGGACTTTCTTGGGTCTATGGAGTGTCCCTGGGGCACTCTCAGTGCCCACACTGAAGGATTCTGAATGTGGACGGAAACCTCCTGTTGTTGTTCCATCCAACAAACCAGAACTATCTAGTTCACCTCCCTGTAGGCTGAGGGAACGGGTCAGAGTATGATTTGTTGAATCTGCAGAAAACACGTCAATGTTGTAAGTGCCACTGGCTGCAATGGGCTTGTTTTCATCAAAAGCAATGGACGGGGAACGACACAGTCGATCAGTTGAAGTCACGTCAGGGACAAAATTACTGACTGAGGTGTCTTCTACTGCAAGAGACATAATGCAAGGAGGTTTTATTAAAATCAGTAAAATTAAGACAATCTAAGAATCTATCTAAGAAAAATAAAAACATTTAAATCAAACTGCCTTTCCTAGATACAAAACCTTTTACAGAAAGATGCTTGTCAAAGCTAATGAAACACAAGGTGAAATACTGCTATATTCCACTAGATGGTAGAAAAAGACCTTTCTACACCTGCATCACTGCAAACCTTACAATAGTGTCAGTCTGTGCGCAAGTGCATGACGAAATAAAGATCTTACTTTACCTTCACCATCAAATGTTAGTTCCTGGCTCAGTTTATCTGACGGAGAAACAGCCTTCACTGGAGTTGTGGCTTCAGGGGTCTCGAATGCTCCATCAGAGTCTGAGCTCCTGTAACAAAAGATAAGGAAATCAGGGCTGCTCTGACTAAAATCTAAAATTTAAGCCACTTGAACGGTAATGACTCAAGTGACTGTATTAGGAGCTCTGATTTGAACATTTGGGGTGATATATTGTGTAAATATGAAGTCAATATGAATTTACCAAAGGATGGCATTTTGCTATGTGCGTGCATTAAGTTGGAAAACGTGTACATAGCAAGAGCTATTTTCTCAATATACAGTAGCAAGTAAAAGGCTATTTGTGAAATTAGTGAAATTGTGTTCAGCATAACAATAGGCAAATAAAGGCAGTATATGTTGTCATCCGATTGATTGATTTTATTGATTGGTCTCTGTCAGCACCACACACATACACAAAGACACCCTGAAAACAACACTCTATGCTCTTTTGATCAATGTATTCTGTCAGTATGTCGCCCCGGCCTCCCTCCTGTCTCACCTCTGTCTGACTGCCTCCCCAGCATCCCTGATCATGTTATCATGACGTGAGCCCCAGGATAGACGCCGGAGGAGTCCAAGAGCTGGATCTGAGCTAGGATTGTCCCCATCTCCTGCCCCTCCCAGCAGTGTGTCCCAGCCCCAGCGAGCCCACTGCAGTGGAGACAGAGCCTGCCACGCACTCACTGCCATGGCTGTCGGCAGCCCACTCCTCTCCACACCGCGACGCTAGTGCCTGACACACAGGTAGACGCCCACCGCCTCTTGCACAGATGCTGGCTAAGACAGCCTGATCCAATATTTGCTTTGTCTTCTCTCTTTTTTTTTTACAGTCTAATATCCAGCTGCTTTTCTTTCCAATCTACATTCTCCATATTGCTTCTCTTTGTCATCTGTGGCCATTTCAGCCAGTCCCCTCTCCTCCCCAGACTGGCTGCAGAAGCCCACCACCAGCATACTGTGTATTCTGGCTCACTTCTTTTCTCTCTCTCTCTCTCTCTCTCTCTCTTTCTCTCTCAGCTGTGCTCTCTCTGCTTCTCTCTCACTCACTCACCCTCTCTCTCTCTCTTTGCTGTTTGCACACAGAAGCAAAGGCAGCCTGATGCCCACCAGTCCCATTCTACTAAAACTTCTACTGCTACATGTTATTTGTCTCTTTGTCTGTACCACTGTGTCCATTTATGCCTAAGTCAATTCAGAAAACATATACACCTTATAAACAAAGATGCACCAAGATAAAACTAAAGAAACACACAGTATCTTACTTACGTATTACAGATACCTAAGATAATATGTTTGTGAATCCTGCCGAATTGGACTGAATGTCTTCCCTAGTGCACAATAAAAAACGTAATGAAAAACACAATGCCTGGAAGAAAATGTGCCTTTAACATGCCCCCCACAGTTACATGGCAACTCTGTGCACTGTATTGATCTAGCTAATCTATCGCACTATACCTCAAGGCATTGCTAAAGCAATTCAGTATCCTGTGTCTGTCAGCATTCTTATCTGTGTGTCACGAACACATATGAACATGGATCAAATTAAAGAATGCACCATGACAGACCTGCTGAGCCTGAAACACCATCTAACCTTCTGTGTGGCCATTATGTCCACTATCCCTGAGGTCACATTACGACAGAGATGGAGGTTCTTCTAGAACAAACATATGAAAAGATGAACACATTGTGTTTTCAGTGCAATATGTTCTATTGACAGAGCCCATTATTAAAGCATTTCACAGTAGGTTGAAGCTCCAATGAGAAAAACATAAATGTTATTTGTTTGTCTATTTTCCTCAGATCTTAAGTCTGAAAAACAAAGGGCTATGATGCATAATAAGATAGCACATGCCCGAGAAGGAAAGCCAGAGCTGTAATCTCTGTGAGGGCTCAGTGTGTCCCAGCAGGATAAGACTTGTCTTCCTGGAGATCCATCTGGATAAGTCACTGGGAACCAGGACGGTATTGTCAGATGGTCAGTCAGACAGTAACACAGAGGAAAGCACCAGCTTGCAGAGCATATTAGCCAAAAGTCAAATACAAATACACTGCACTACATGAAATATAAAGAAGTAAAACCACTCAACTGAGCTATTGATGACAAAAGAGCCATCTTTGTGCAGGTTTGGTTGTTGTGTGCACAACAAGAATAAAAGCATGTAATCAGGCCTGAATTCAGTGCTCTGATTAGTTCTAGCAGACAACAACTACTGTGTTGCTATGGCAACAGGAGGTTGTTCCCACCATATGTTCCACTACAGAGGGATGCAGACATGACCACACACACACACACACACACAACCGAGGTATGTCTAACTACAAACACCACATGTACACGTCAAGCACCTTGATATAATGATACGTTAGATAAATAAAGGCCACACTGCTCCTCTCAAAATGTATACAGACGTAAATGCCAGCGGTTTGGAAAAAGACAAACTGCTTCAAAAGAAAAATGGGAAATTAAGAGCAAACCGTTACATTATGGGTTATATCTTCAGCAGCTCTTATGTCACCTAGTGGCTGACATAAGAAAGAATGAGGAAAAGCATCGTGTGGGTGAGCAGCCAGATTATGGGGGTGGAAAGAAACAAAGAGCGCGGCAGTTAATAGCAGCCTATCACAGACTGAGATGACTGCCTGGAGACAGAAACTCTGCAGCGTGACGCAGGGAGGCGCTGCATTTCAGACAGCCAGACGTGTCTCTGCTTAGAGCCTGTCGAAACAGTGCTCACGATGCTGAGGGAAACCATCGCCAGCACTAGGAAGGAGGGAGAAGCTATAATCCCACTGTTCTGTCCTACAGTATTTATACACAGTCTAGCAAAATAGCAGGACATTGAATCATTTTAGTATTGCAAATAATTTTTGTCTGTCTGCGGAAATAGGGAAGTAACTCTGATTGGATGAAACCTGGTGGAAAAAGATAAACAGGAGATGGATGAATCGAGGTAAGTCTCCAGGCAGATGTGTGATTAGCCTCAGTGGATTAACTCGCTACATCATCTCTCAACTATCAAACACCTCTAGACACCCCCTGTCATGCATTTTCAATACACATTCTTTTGAATTCTCTTGCTTTTTCTTGCCTCCAATCTATCATCCCTTTGTTTTATACCTCCCATGCACCAATTCTTTCCCTCTCTGTAGTTTGGGAAGTTTCAATATTAGGTTATTTGTGATCTGCTGTTAGTATTTTAAGCTTTAAATCTACCAGCAGACAAAAAGGGAAAGAACAGCTGAGGCTCTTGTTGACATAAAGTGTGCAGCTCTGTGCATTTTGCGTCAGTCACATGTTTTGCATTACTGAATTCCAGTGAAAAAAAAATATTACTAATGAACAAACTCCTTCAGCTTAATTAGATTGTATTGGACTACCTGAGCATAAAGTAAAGTCAGGAGCTTGCAGGAGGCTTCAAAGTGGCACAGGAACACAAAGCAGCTCCGTCTTCTGCAAAAGATTCTTCAGCCTCAGGAAATTAAATCTTAAGGAGAATCTCTCTCATGCCCTCTGCAGGACATAAAAACCGAACTCTGAGGGAAGATGCCTTGCAATTGCACAGATGTCAACATCAAACAGTAAACAAACAAGTCTTAGAGACTTGCATAACCTTGTCCAAGAAATCAACTAAAGCTCAAAACAAAGGTACCACTGAGACAAAAGAGTGACAGATTAAAATAATGCCTCATCTAGCCTAATCTGCGACTTTGACTGCAAGCAGATGGCACATTAAACAACAGGCCAGGTCTGTCAGTCAGAGCATCAGAAAGGGGGGGGTGAAAATATCTCTTTGTGGTGAGATCATAAGCACAATCAGGAGCAGCTGACCAGTTGACCTGAGAGACCAGGGTATAACAGCTCTGAGAGGGACAAGACCATTAAGAGCCTTAAAGGCAAATAACAGAATATTAAAAGGAATCTTTAAATGTACAGGCAACTAGTGGAGTGAGGATAACATTGGTAAAATGTGCTTATATTTAAGTTATAGTTTAGGTTTATGACAAAAAAATGCCCCATAACCATATAACCCACTAAACAGTTCCAGATTGGAGGTCGTGTGTGTAGATACTGTAAGTGCTTCTGACATTGTTACACAACTCACGGAGTGAAGTCAGTAAAAGGTTTATTAATAATGGTTGGGTTGATGGACACAGTGCCTCTATTTTGCACACCTGTAGGCTGATGTAGGGACCTGGTGGGTTCAATGGGATAAGCATCAGACCGGGATGCAGATGATGGCAGGAACTGAATCCCAGTCTAGCCTAGCCCTTTCCCCTCCTTGAGCAAGAAACTAAGCACTAGCTCCACTAGTCGCATTGGATAAAAGCATCTGCCAAGCGAAGTAAAGTAAAAAGTCCAAGAACAGCCTGTACCTTGCTCATGATATTTTTAAACCATATTCTGTCCTCTGGAGGCAGAATTTAGTACAACTCAGAGATGAAAATTAAGAAATACTACTAAATCATTCATATCTGCATTACAGGCAACACGTACACACGCAAGCGTTCACACATCCCACTCCTCTGTTTCTACCCAGGTTCTAGTTCCTCTGTGCAACAAAGGGCCTGAGATATAAATAAAACACAGCAAAGTGGAGCACTCCTGCTCTGCTCTCTCCACTCTAATCCGCTGACAGTTCTTCATCTTCCACCCCTACATAGTGCCTTCTATTACAACACTGTGTCCTCCATCACACACAAAGCAAAACATCACCCCACGGCAACTACTGTACTCATTTCCTAATTCTGGTTCCCCCATGTCTCATCCATACATACTGTACTGTATGTGAGGCACAATGAAGCACGTGTCTGCTCACGTGCGATGTTTCTCTCATCCTTGTTCACACGATGTGAAAACATCAACAATGGCAACAACATCCCTAATATTAATCGGAGGTGATTGCATTGCGCATAATAAATCAATAACAACGGAGTCTAACATCAAAACAAAAGCAGTTCACTAAACGCTAATGCAGGGTAAGGTAAACTCACATGTGTTCTTGAGCGGGACAAGGGGTCTGTCCTTGCTCCATGGACTCGTTGGCTCCCATCCTCAGCTAGCTCTGTCCCCCCTGCCCCCCCCCCACCTGCTCCTGTTATCCAGCCACTCTCCACATCCACCTGCTTTCCACCAAAACTCCTTCTCCTTTCACTTATATCCCTGCAGAAGGGGCAGCCTTTGTCAGAGGCGGCGGCTGAGCGTACTGTGCTGCAGTGCAGAGGACGAGCAAGTCCTGCTCGCATCAGGAGCAAAACACTGGATGATTAAGGGCTCCCCACTTTATGCACAGCATCCTCGATCCTCTGTTGCTCTACAGATATTCCTGGCTCCCATCTGGAGGTAAAACAATGCAAACCAAGAATACAATCTCCAAGAAGCAAATCTTAGCGGAGGAGAGTATAATCCTCTGGAAACGATTTGAAAAATTAATCCTGCTTTCTTGTCGTCTTGCATGAATGTCTGAGGTGCCTCGTCTCTGTTAGGTTGCTAATATCACTGAGCTATTTTGCTGCGCTCGCTGCCTCCTCCCCCCTCTCTTCTGAACTCTCTCCCTTGACATCCGTCTCCTGTGCCTTTAAAAAGACAAGCAGCTTTTTCTTGTCTGCTGCTGAGACTATGAAGGGGAGACAAACAATAGCAGACCCCAGAACCTCACCGCTTTCCCTGCCACCCTGTCTTTTCCCTTCTTCCTCCTTTATAGTCATACCTCTCAAGCTTCCCTTTATGCTGCCAGGATCGCGCTCTCTCGCACAGTGTGTTGCATAGGGAAAATGACATTTTTGTGCCTCCTTTTCACACAATGGGAGCTTCCAGCACTCAGTGTGGCCAACCAGAGTGATGCCTGAGGTAAACAATAGATTCTGGGAAACTAGTATGCATGTGTATTATTGAATTCTGTTATATGCCCTTTCATTCAAGCCCCTCCAGCAGCAACTTTGTACCAGCAAACATCAACAAAATATCACAAGAAAGAAAGAAAAAAACTAAAGAGACAAAAACAATCCAGCAATAAAAATGTTTGGTTCATTTTAAAATATTTTTAAATGAATGTTTTTCTGCATTATCAGATATAAATACACAGGGTTAATGCTGAGTTGCCTTTCTTTGATAAAAAAGCAGGGACAGATGCGCTTCCACATTTCTAAATGAATGTGTTGAATCAGTGTTGAATCCCTAGGCAGCAGACTGGACCAGTGATCTAATTTACAGGCACTCCCATCAAACCCTAAATTGCATCAAAGACTGGAAAGCAATAATGAAATTCTGTCTAGTCGTGACCTCACTGTTTCCTTTTTGCAAAACATGTAAATGTCATGTAAATCACCTACGTCTATATATCACTGCCTTATGTATATATCACTACCACTTTTATTTCATTCCTTCTTGTTCTTTTTTTAAATTTGTATCTCATTGCTTTTATTTCCTTCTTTCTGTAAATGCACCGCTGCTGGGTGGAGCACCCACAATTTCGTTGTACTCCCAGTACAATGACAATAAAAGCCTATTCTATTCTATTCAGTCATTTGTGTGTAAAAAAGGCACAGAAACGTTGTCCTGCGGGATGTAAATGAGATGAACAGTTTCTGTGAATTTCACATAGATTGTGAAGTTAGCAATGAGAAATAGTCAGTGGAAATATGAGAAGGGTAAGTCTATTGTACACTCGTGGGAAAGTGAGGAAATGAGGGCTCAGTACAAAAGGAACTCCAGCCTGCAGCTCAAAGTGGCTGTGTACAAGGAACAGGTTTCACACCTTGACTTAAAAAGACCCCCAAAAAAGGAATAAAATGGGTTATTCAAGATTCAAGATTCAAGATTCAAAACACTTTATTAATCCCAGAGGGAAATTGTTTATCTACAGTTTCATCCTACAACATAACACAAAACTAATGTTCACTACACTACATTTAGAAATCCATTAACTCACTCACACTCAAAGAATATTGCGATTGTGATTTTAGTCTCAGATATGGAAGTTGGTCGATGTTTCCCAGCCCAAGGGGACAAGTAAATATGCTTCCTACTCACAACTCCCAACACAGATCGCTGCTAAAATAAAAATATTGATTGATGCTGCCATCCAGACTAGACCCCCATACCAGTTCAAAGATGTATCTAGGGCAGCAAAGCATGTACACTATGTGTGAAGAACAGTTTTTTTTCTATTGAATGGCTGACAAAAGCATCTACCCTTCGCTGTTGCCTTAAAAGACTGGCCCTGCACTGCAGTTTCGACTGCAGACTGAAAGACGAGAAAATAAAAAATTTAACGAACTCAGTCACTGGAAGATATGGCCGTGGTAGATTTTTCTGAAAGATTCATAGCAGCACTGAAGAGGAATCAGGGTCACAAAGATCCAGTTATTATTACTTAATAACATGGAAGCAGAAAAAAACATTGTGAGCATTAATCAGAGCTTTATTTTCTAATGCTAATAGAAGATGTTGTCAACTTGTCAGCAACAGAATGCTATCTTTACTTGTTTTATAATTGTAGGTGTCAGGTTTGTCAGGTTTAACTGTAGGTACAGTCCCAAAAAAATCGAATACAAATAAGTAAAAGGTAAAATAATACTCAGGACACGGCAGTTTGTCTACTGTAGGTAACATTACAGTAACATCTTACAACACATTTTAGTATTTGGTCTGTATTGGGGTGAGAGATAAAGCAGGGAATTCACCAGGTATTTCAGTTGTAAATGTGTGATGTCATCACCTATGATAATGAGGGTGCCTGTAAGATGCGTCTGGCTTCCTCCATAGTAGACTTATTATCACATGGTGAAGGAGGCCAATTTTCAGCTTTTCAGGTGGAAGGCTGATGTATGTATGTATTTGTATAGTTCAGGTGCTTTTAAGAGAAAGAAGAAGTCTACAGGCTGCTCTCCCCTGCTTTGCTGCTTAGTCCCCTTAAAGATGGATTAAAATAATATGCGATCGCTTTATTACAAGTAGTGAGCAGAAATTCTTCCATTTAAATGGTAAATGTCTGCACTTATATAGCGCTTTACTGGTACTCAAAGCACTTTACGCTGCTTCATATTCACCCATTCGCACTATGCAGATCATCTAACACACCAGGGGCAACCTGGGGTTCAGTGTCTTGCTTAAGGACACTTCAACATATGATAGGTGGAGCCAGAAATCGAACCAGGAATCGAACCACCTATCTCACAATTGGCAGACGACTACTCTGTCTCCTGAGTCACAGTTCATGTCTGCACATGTGTACAGACAGTCACACCTCTATTCAGACCATCCTGCTGTGCTGCTACTGTACTCGTCTCCACTGCCATCTAACAGCTCTCAAAAATAACATGAGTAATACATCTATGCTACGCTAGGTATGTGTGGTGGGATACATGAGAGCTGGCGTACGTGATTGTGTTCATTCATTTATGAACCAGATGACGGCAGCATTCAGACAGAAGAGTGCAGACTCAGACTGGCAATAAAACATCAAGACCAGACAACGCAGAGAGAAAACACCACCTGCTGGTTTTTAAATGACACTGCACTGTGAAAGTGGCTGAGTCATTCGCTCTTACTCCCTTCATGAAACAAACTGCGAAGCCACAATGGATTGCAGAGGCATGTTTAGTTTTATGATGGAGGAAACTATGCTGCTAGATAATGACGAGCATTTATTTGCAAACAGCTTTAGTGCTTTGATTCAAAATGACCTCAGTGTATTTCCTGAATTTTGAGTGCGTGTGATAGATAGAGTTGCTGAGAACGCAGACAAAAATGTTCCTCTGGAGGTAACTTTAAAACCATAACACTGTACAGTATGGTATACATGGTATCTGTATATTCCTCGAAGGAATAGATGGACATTTAAGGAAATATGTTTCTTACGGAGTCACTTCAGAAAACCAGTATTTCCCCTTTTGGTTTTTTAGTAAATATGAAGGATAGGTAGGCAGCTGATCAGCTTAGCTTAGCACAAAGCCCGGAATACAAGAGGAAATGCCTGGATAGTTTCTACCAGCACCTCCCAATCTCACTAAATAATACAGTTTGAATTTGTTTAATCCAGACAAAAGCTAAATCAAATATTAACATTTTGCTCCTTTACAAAGGTCTATGTGTCTCAGTTGTCAGGCATAAAGCAAAAACTCCATGAAGTTATTGCAACTCTGAATAGTCCTGCACAAAGCACATGTGTGGTGTCGTGTGTTCTTGTGCACAGCACATTTTGTTGCCTTCAGACATAACCAGGTAGCTGTGTACCCCTGTAAGATAACCACCTGCCTGCCCCGGCTTCATATTTACTCATTAGACATACGGCTGCTTCTGATCTTCTTAGTGAATTCGTGGTAACAACTGTTCTTTATGCAAACAGCATTGACAACCATTGTGTTCAGGGGCTCTGAGAATCAAGATCTAGAAGGTATGTCAGTGTGCCAGATGTCGCTTTAAGGCCATAATGTGACCTGGACTGAGTCTGAAAGGATAACGACTTGGCTACTTTTCACAAAGAGGCTAAAGAGACTAGTGTCAACAAATCTGTAACGTCTCTGAGCAAAGCCGATGCACATGAGAAAACTGACACACATTTGCACCACAGTCTTTAAAAACAATACATGTTGAGTTCTTCACATGAACTTTGTAGCAAAGTGGAAAATGACCTAATGAACATTCATGTTACCTTAAATGTGGGTTCAGGCGTGCAGAAGGAGGGAGGTGGTCATCAGACTGGTAAGCAGAAGGTGCAGGAGGGGAGGCAGGCGCCGGAGGAGGAGGAAGAGGAGGAGACAGGCAGGGAGAAGCAGGTGGGGTTGGTAGACTTTCGTGTGCGTGCCTTTCTGGGGGTGTGGGAGGAGGAGTGGGGAACTCTGTCTCGTCGTGGAAATGAGGAGGAAGGGCAGGCGGGAGGTGGGGTTCAGTGGTAGGAGGTGGGGGAGAGTCAGAGGCACAGTCTCCTCTCTCAGTGAGCGAGGGCCTGCAGGAGAGGGAACACAAAACATCAATAAGGAGTTCAAGATAAGAAGACCACGTACAGTGATTTTAAAAACCCTCCGAGGACACACTCAATTTTCCTCATTACAAATGAACCATGAAGGAAACTTACCCCGAAGCAAAGAAAGATGGAGCCTCTGCTCTGTGTCTAACCCTAGCAGTGACTTAAATAATCATTCAAAAAACACTTTGTCATTAAAATTGCATGAAACTAAAAATGTACTTCCTCTTGTCATTCTCCATAAATGACAGACCATGTCCCCCTTGTTTGCCATACTTGCCTTCTGCAGTGAAGTAGCCTGTTTGAGGGTGTCTGGCTCTGTCATTATTGGCCACCTGGTAGAGTGGATTTGGCCTAAATCCAGGTCTGTCTTATCACGAGTGGTAGGCTCTCTAATCTGACAGGCAATGCGATGGACGCCTATGCAGCTGTTCCCCACTTGGGGCATTCCCCACCTCCTGTTTAGCTCTAAAAATACCCCAGCTGCCTCTTCTGCTGATTAGAACTTTGACAATACCTCTGTTAACTACAGTACACTTACAGTAGCGAAGCCTCGAGTCGACTGAGCTGCACTTTCCAAACGTTCAGCTCATTTTGGACAGAAACTGAGCTGTTATTCTCCATCTCTCTTTCTCTCTCTCCCTCTCTCTCTCTCTCTCTCTCTCTCTCTCTCTCGCTCCAGTAAAGCCAGAACCTAATAACACTTAATGAGGGTGGGTGCTTTTCTTAAGGGCGTAGTTAATGTTTACATTCAGGTTCCTACCATTCCATTATAAAAATTCAGAATTTTCTAACAGGATACATACAAAAATACCATACTATACATTTTCATTACAAGCCCCCCATCACTGACCTGCTGTAGCTATAGGTATGTCAGCATCTGTGGCCAACTTGGAAATAGAAATGAGTCCCAGTATAATCTGATTAAACTGTCATAAAACTCGCTGCCACCTCCAAAGATGGTCAAAAACGTCATGGAGCACACAAAAAAAAACAAAACAGAGAGGACAGTTGACATAAAAAGAGATTGCTCTTGACACTGGGGAAGAAGAACGTATCTACTGGTTCAGTAGCTTTTATATGAAGATAATGTGAGCTGACCTGTACTAACAGAGAATTTATTACCTTAACAGGACGAAAGTAAAACGGTAGATGGAGCACATGTGTTACATTTTCAGTGACACGCTTCTTTGCATCATTGTAGTTTTACTGCTGAAATCATCACCTGGAGGCTGTCCAATACCATTTTTATCGTTGGCAATTTAGCTGTGTGCAAAGCATCAGTCAAGGACACCTCATCAGCAGCTACTGGGAAAGCAAATCCAGATTTACAGTCCACTTTCTAACCTCCCGCTTCGTGGATGAGTTTTAAGTAAACAAAGGTTTACGCTGCATGTATGTTATTCAAGTGGGACACATACACGTTCAGTGTAATCTACAGGGAACAGCTGGATAGTAAGTCTGATCCAAGTCTAATGATAAATAGGGAGCCGTAAAAAAACAGATGAAGGTACTAAAAAAGTTTCTGCTTTGCAGCCAGGAGCTAGCTCAACACACAATATGAATTTAGTTCACATTCAACTTTTATATACTTTTTATATTACAAACACTGATCATCCACTAATGTATGATTTATTTATTTCCGCTACTGGGATTAAATTCTTACCAAAAGGCAGTATATTGTAGTATGGTTGAATAAATGACAGACATGGGATTATCCACTTCACTTGTGCCAAAAATAGCCTATGACCCTACAACTGCCATGGCAGCGTCCCTTTTTAAAGAAAAATGTGGGCTACACCACAGCCTACTTTCTTTTTAATTGAAACACATAGATACAAAATACCCTGCATATCAAGCTAAAGATTGCTTGGGGGAGTGTTTCATGACTAAAAATGTACGAATCAGTCAGTGGCCCTATGCATTTGCTCCTAGGTTCATATACAGTATTATCTCACTTTGACATTTAAAAAAATCCACCATGCCTGAGCACTCGCAGACAGCAGGTAATAAACTGTTTTACTGCTTGTTGTTACTACTATTGTGAGGATGATTTCTCCCAAACCACCAATCAACCAACGTCTATATCAAGTAGGGCAGGAGAAGCCAACATGTTCAAACCTGTAACATCTATTACAGTACACAGTTGGCTTCGCAACTTTTCCGCCTTCTATGCGTTCGTCTTTCTATTTGTCCCTTCTCTCCGCCCATCTGGTGAGGTCAGCAGAGGCAGAGCATAATTAGCAGTGGTAACCTATAGACCATCTGCTGCATCCACCTGGAGAGACCTAGACACAAAAACCTACTGTAGCCATAAACAGAGAAAAACGTCCAACTCACCCAAGTTTCTGTCAGGCAGGAATCCATCACACACACAACTTCAGAGTTGACTACTCTGTGTAAGTGATGAAAATCAGCTGAGTGCGCCAGACACTCCAAAAAGACACCAGAACAGATTATCTGTATATCTCACTCTTCTCTCCTCCGTCTTTGTTTCTGTCATACACACTCTAGCCTCAGAACTTGCTCGACTGTTTCTCTGAACTCTGGCTTTTGTTCCACTCTGTCTGGTCTGCGCAAATGACTTCAGTGGGGCAGAGCGCCTGCCCAAATTCCTCCCACTACAAGCTTCAGTTCACAAAGCTGCACAGACTGAGCAGGACTGACAGCTAGGACAGCCTCTGGGGGCGGGGATAAAAAAACACATGTACACACACCACACCAACTATGTGGTCACATTTCTGTCTCTGCCACACATACACAAGTGTAACTTTATCTATTGATGAAACCTGTAGTGGAAATAGCACTGTCACTCCTCCCCTGAACTGCTCTGAACAAACTTTGTCTGTGTCTCCAGCAGCAGTGATGGGACAAGTGTTGTGACTGACAGGCAGCAAGTGCTACCCTGGCATGTGCGATGGCTGCTGGGCACGCAGCAAACAGCAGGAGACAGTGACAAATAAGACAGATATGTCAGGAAACTTTTCAAAACAACTAAGTAAAAATATATGCAGCAGTGATTTGATGCAGGGTAAATAGAAAAAACACTGTACTGTAAAAAAACACTCAGTAAATTAATGACATCCATGAAAAGTTAAACTAGTTCAATATGATGAAATGCTTAAATTAATACTGTGAAAACACGGAGGTGTATTTAACATAAGTCAGGAGGTTTACCAACATAAAAGGTTCAAAGCCATTAGATCAACATCCACAAATCTGTCAGACTCTTCGTATTTGTATAACCAGACCCTTAAACGGCTGAAGACAGCAACAATTTAATAGACACCCTTGAGGTGTCTTAAAGCCAAACAAACACACTCTCCAGGCGCTTGGAAATGCATTTTAAATGTATGACAGACAGAGCACTGTGCAAGCTGAGCTGTAAAGCACACGTCCCCCCTGAGATTGTCCCGTTCTACAAATACATTAGCTGCAATAAAATGTCCCCCCACACCACAGAAATGGAAATGTTTTGATATGTTTTCAGGTCTTTACATACATACATAAATCATGTCTGCTTTCCTGTTAAAAACCACAACTACACAATTACTAGTCTGTCTGTAAGCCTGTTGTTCTGGATTTTAAAGGGCTATAAACCATACATTTTAGATGTTGTTTTTTATATAGACTGTGACAGAGCTCTGAACGATAACAGTCCTGTGGCAGCAGCCTTATAGGGAAACATGGCCTCACAATATATTCATACTGAAGCAGGATTTCACTTTACACAACAATTCATAACTCTAGTTGTAAAACATAGAAAACTGTCAGGATTTGTATTAAGGACCCATGAACACTCAGACACGAAATCAAATTTAAGGGTTTTAATGAAAACACAC
>JAUMHF010000007.1:6392798-6421794 GCA_032359275.1 Microctenopoma steveboyesi | reverse complement strand
AGAAAACAACAAACCATTCATGTACACGAAACAGCAAAAACAGTAGCACAATGAGGCTGTTGTTATTATATCATGTATTATATTAACATGTTTCATGTGTATGACATTCCAGATGTAAAGTTCAATATCTTTGCCGAAACACTGTTAGTGATTAGATGTTAATGTAATGTAATTACCAGTACACTCACCCACTGTCCTGTATCTTTTCAGCAGGTTCCTGGACTGATCCTGTCACAGCGGTTTCCTCAGCTGGCACATTACACGGCTCCTCAGGTGGGATCTCTACAGATTGCTCTGCCACCTCACTTATAAATTTTATCTCTGATTCTAGGGGCCCTGTTGTCTTTGCTGATTCTGGTTCTTTTGTCTTTGTTGGTATTGGGAGCTCTGCTTCAGTTCTAGTTGGTTCTAAGACCACCTTTGTGTTTTTTATTGGTTCTGGAAACGAAGGTGGCTCTAATTCTATTTCTGGAGTATCTGGCTTCCTTTTTGGTTCCGGTAGTTCTTCCAAGGGTGCCTCTTCTTTTTTAGTTGATTCTGGAAGCTCTTCTTGCTTTGTTGGTTCAGCAAACTCTTCTTTCTTCAATGATTCTGGGAGTTCTTCTTTATTCGTTGGTTCTGGGAGCTCTTCTTTCTTCAATGATTCTGGGAGTTCTTCTTTATTCGTTGGTTCTGGGAGCTCTTCTTTCTTCAATCGTTCTATGAGTTCTTTCTTCAATGGTTCTGGGGGTTCTTCTTTCTTCAATGGTTTGGGAAGCTCTTCAATCTTCAGTCGTTCTATGAGTTCATTCTGCGTTGGTTCTGGGAGTTCTTCTTTCTTCAATTGTTCTATGAGTTCTTTCTTCGTTTGTTCTGGAAGTTCTTCTTTTTTCAATGGTTTAGGAAGCTCTTCTTTCTTAAATGGTTTGGGGAGCTCTTCTTTCTTCGTTGGTACTGGGAGCTCTTCTTTTTTTGGTTCTTCAATGAGTTCTGCTTTTGTGCTCTGTGTTGGTTTGGTAAGCTCAACTGACTGCTGTATTGGTTTCAGGAGATCTGATAACTTTGTTAAAGGTTCAGGAAGATCCACTGGCTTTTTCGCACGATTTATAGGTGAACTCTCTGTTGCCTTTTCTGCTGATTGCTCCGGTGGAGGGACATCCTCCTGTGTCAGAGGAGCAGCAATCTCTTCGGTCAGAGTTAGAATCTCTTGTTGAGGAAACTCCAGGGATAGGAGGGGTCTGGAAAAACAATTCAAGAAGAGGAGGTTGACAGGGTTGTTTTTTCTGTTTACAACACATGCACAAGAATGGATGGCAAATAATAAATGTGCATTTGTGTGACTATGGGGCTTTTGTCCTTACACAAAGGTGTGTTCGCAGTACTGTATACGTACATGTGCATTTGTGTTGCAGTGTGTTGAGCAGTGTGTTCAGTGTGTTTTGTATGATAAAAGGCTCATTCTTGCCCTGGAGATCAGGGACGATGTCACAGCTGATGTCATCCCTTGAATATAAAGGGCCGCATTTTCACTTCCATTAGACTTCAACAGACGCAGTCATCTGACCTAAGCCCAAGTCAATACAAAGTGCAGCTCTGTGTTTACCTCCTCATTCATATTCATTGTCACACTGCTCTCTGTGATATCACTCCGAAAAGTCCAGAACATAGTGTTGAGTGCAATGCTAAGTTGAAATAAACAGATAAATCTGATTTATGAACACTGAACAACGGGTAGTAGGCTGTATATGACAAATTCACATACTTTTTATTACAAGTCCAGTATGCATCTAATTCAAATTTGACTCTTACACAACCCATGGAAATATTACCATGAAGCTATTCCTGATTCACGACTCCTTTCTCATGGTTCTGACTGTTGTGACACAATCCAAAATATTGCTTTCAAACACATGCTGCTGTTTACCTTGACGTCTCCACTGTGTTCACTTGTTCACTCTCAGAATGGGATGCAGCTTCTCGTAGAGCTTTTATCCAGTTTGTATCTGGTTCGCGGGCTGTCTGAACAGGAACATTACTTTCTGACAAATCCAAAGCCTCATGTTCACCAGGACAGATACAGGCAGCGGCTGTTTCGATTGATTTCAATTCACACTGGGACGCAGCAACTGTGAGGTTTATCACAATATCATCTAGGGGCGTTGACAATGACACCTGGGCGAGTGGCTTATCTGACAGTGTAGGGGCTTTAAGGGGCGTTGATGCAAAATCTTCCAGGGACCTGGGTGACACACCAGAAGTTATTTTATCTGTTGTACCATTGTCACTTTCTGTTGCCCTAGAAAGACAAATGCTCCCCCCAGAGGGAAAAAAAGTAGGCTCGGGGCAGCTGTCTGGCACCAGATTTTCACAGAGGTCTGCAGTTTTAAATGATCCTGAGTCAGTGTCTTCAGCAGTCCCAGTGAGATTTATGACCCCTTGTTCTTCTGTTGTTAGTTTTTCTGTTGCTTTTATCTCACCTTGTCCATTCCCCTGGTTGCAAGCTTTCTGTTCCTTTAATGAGGCCTTATCACCCTTTGCGGTTTCCTCTATTTCAGGGCCTTTTATGTGTGTTTGTACCATTGGGCCGCTTTGTGTAGCTGACATTTTATTTGAGCTTTGTAGCTCAAGAGGCTCACACACTGTGTCCTGAATTTCACACTCCTCTGTTTCATTACGGTTGCATTTTACAAGTGTGGCAGCACTTTCTGGTTGCCCAACAGAATCTTCCAGAACACTAAATATCTTTGCAGTCTTTGTAGCATGTTCTTCACCCTGGTCTGCACTTGGAATTACTTCTCTATGAATGCCTTGACTATCTGTGCTGACCTTTGATGAAGCAAGGACTTGAAAAGGTGAATTCTCGTGTTCCTGCGATGCAGAGGTCCCAGGTTGCTCATGTTGGTCTTGACAAGGAGTTGATAGTTTGCTTTCTTGCTGACCTTTACCACACAATTGCTTCACAATCTTAGTTCTTTGAATTAAATCTGTATCAGACCCAAATTTATTCTCATCCACCCCCTCACTTGCTTCTCTTACATGAGAGCAAGCTGTTACTATCCCTGTGTGAACTAAGGCATTTCTTTCAGCAGCCTTTCTGCTGTCATTAAAATCACTGGCAAGACGAGACGGCACATAAACCCTGTCAGTCCCTGAAACGACTTGTGCTACCCCAGCCTTGCCTTTCTCTAAATCTGTCGCTCGTTGGTTGCTTCTGCTGTCATCGCTTGTCAACTCATCCCTGAATTCTGACTGAGACAAACGTCCAGCAGAGCTGTCTCTTTCCTCTGCTCTCCCATTTATCCCTGGAGCTAGAGCTTGGTTCTGCCTGACCTGGCTCTCCAAGTCATTAGATCCCAGACACTGCTGCTGTAGCTCTTGTTGCTGAGCAAAACTGTTTGGGTCTGGTGTGGACTGTGATTGGCCAAGAGCTGCACTCAAATCTGGTACTGTGTCCCTGTCAGAGCTGCTTTCCAGTGTTGCTGTCGTAATTCGGCACAGACTCGGGTCGTAAACAGTCTGAGGTTCAGTAACAGACACTATCTCAGCACTTAGCATGTCCTTAGACAACCATGCAGGCTTGTCAGTAGATGCTTGCTTTATTTCTCTTACTGGTGATTCAGTCTGTGGTAGCTGCAGTCCTCTAACGTCCTCCATAGCCTCTTTATCTGTCCAGTTACTCTGTTGCGGTGTTGTGCTTGCCTTTCCTGCCTGTAGCTTACTGCTGTTTGCTGTTTCCTTTTGATTATTCGTTGTTGTCCTTTCGACTTCTTTCTTTTCCTCTTCAAACTGCATAGAGCTCTGATCTCCCATTTTGTTTCTTTCTTTCGTGCCACCTGCTTTACCTTCATCAGAAGGCTTGTTGGTAGGCAGAGCAAAGCTGAGTGGCCGGCTGACATTGTTGAGGTCATCTCTAATGGATGTTTCACTAGTAACAGATTTAATGCCAACATAATCTGGTTCAGTCTGAGCCACAGAAATTACATTATCAGATTCACCCTTTGCCAGTGCACACAATACACCAGGAGGCTGGGTTAGAGGAGAGAGGTTCATCTCTTGGGAAGATGGAATATTTACATTATTGTCAAGTTCAATACCAGACTCTGTGGGAGCATTTATATCACTCAGTTTCAGACACGCCTCATCTGCTTTAGCGCTGACATCATCGTGCTTCAGAACCTGTGCTAAAGACATCTCACTGCTGTTGCCACCACCCTCTTTAGAGACTTCGGCACCATCTGCATTGCATTCATGTAGCTGCTCAGGAGGAGAGACATCACAGTCCGTAATAAACTCCAAGTGACTCAACATAGGCCCGGGAGGCTGCAGCCCAGCCGTCAGATTACTGGCATATGGTTCAATAACAGGAATCGACTGGTCAGAAGGTGTCACTTCTGAAGTTCCTGATTCATCCTTTGTCAGGTCAGCGAAGTAAAAGGCGGGTCCAGCCTGTTCAATAGCGTTGGAATCAGAATTCGAATAGACATAATGTTGTTTACCTTCTTCTTCAGAAAGGACACCAGAATTACTTACTAAAGACGACTCCTCAGACTGGTTCTTGACAGAGCCTTTCGATTTGGCATGTAAGATATCTGGCTCTTTCTCCTTTGTCAAACACAGAGTTTCTGCTTCTCTATGCTTTATCAGCTTTTCTGACACCTGTTCATGGTCAGCCTCAGAGGTGGCACTCCCCACTTCTTGTAGAAGATCTGAACAATCTTCCCTAGCAGCCTGATCCTTCTCAGTAGGACACAAAAGGCGTTTTGTGACTGACTGTAGATCCACAGTGTTTGTCACCAGGTTGTCATTATCAGGCTGATCTTTAGCAATGTTCTCCTCGGTCCCTAAAACTTCTCTTTCCGAACGGCCATCTTTCTCTGTCTTTGAAAAATCAGCTGAGCTCTGTATTGCTGGCAAAGCCTTGGTGTGAGCTGCATTTGTGGAGATTTCTGACTTCTTCAGGCCGAGGAAGTCTGGAAAAATGTAACTGGCTTCAACAACAGGATGGTACAAACTCTCATACACAGTCAGCGGAGGCAGAGAGGCGCAATCCATAGCTGGCACAGACATGTTGTTACCTCCACTCCTGTCACGTGTATAAACACTCCCTCCAGACACAGAAGGTCTACCACTATTGCTCTGGGCCTGGGTTTGGATTTGAAATTCAGTGGCACTTGTGGCTGTCCCAGCTTCGCTTGCACTACTTTCAGGTTGGACCTGTTGAACGCTGCTTGCTTGTTGCCCGACTGGGATTTGTTGTGAAGTAATCAAAGGCTGCGGAGAGGTTAAAGACTGGAAGACTTGGCTGCAGTTTCTCTCTGTCTCTGCGATAGATGACTCCTTATAAGAGTGTCCCAAAGACAATGACATTTCTTCTGAAATCAAATTTGGTTTGACATCATCCCTTACCCCTCGGTTTGTGCTGCCGCTTTGCTCAAGCTGTGTGGGGAGAGGTGAAATTGCTGCGCCATGCTGCTCCTGAGAGCGGTGGTCCTGTGCAATACAGATGCTCTCAGTGCTCGGCTCTCTCCAGCTCTGTGACTTCAGCTGTGACTCGGCAACATTGATGGGCGGGCACGTCTTAGTCTCAACTGATGACACCCCACTAGCAGAGCTTTCCTGCTGGCTGAATGAACTGTGCTCTGTAGCTAGCCCTCCTTTATCTTCCACCTCCTCTCCTTCTCCTCCCTCTCCTGCTCCCTCCAATCCTGCAGCGCTCTGATTCTGACAATCAGGACTAGTGAGTAGCCCTGGGGAAGAGGTATTGATATACGCGTCTAACCGGAGTGGCTCTTTTTCTCTGGCTACCTCCTCAGTTGGTGAGATCTCTGTGTCTGCACTGCGAATGGCTGTCTCCCTTGGTCCCTTCATTTCAGTCTCAGCTGAGTTGTGTGGCATTTTGCTGCTGCAGCTTTTCTCAAACACTGCCTGTCCCTCTTTGGCCGAGAGCGCAAGCGAACAGATTAATGAGAGTGGAGAAAGGCTGTCCAGGAGTCCCTCTTTCTCTTCATCTGTGGAGCTGAGACACTTTTCTATTTCTCCCAAATCTTCCTCTCCTACAGCGCTCTGACTCTCTGCAACTGCTACTGTAGCGACGCTCTCAAATGATTCACTCCTCACGCCTTCTCCCTCTCCCTTCCTTTCTATCACTTCTGGCATCGTGGGTGTTGTCAGTGGCAACGCAGCAACCACCACTAAACCCTCTTCAAGGGCGCTCTCCACGCAACTCTCTCCCACACAAGACTGGCTGTTGGTGAGTGGGCTCAGATTCACCGCTTCGGTGGTAACTATAGCTTCCCGTGTTTGTGGTTCTGATATCCTATGACCATCAGCAGCAGCTGGATTAATAACAGCAGCTTGGACAGATGTCATGGATGTGTTTTGATTATTAGTGACACCTCTGGTTACATGTTGCTCCTGCGGAGGACTGACATCTGAGCTCTGATTCGTGCCACATGGGACATTAATAGGGATGTGGTTATCCGACTTATGAGGGCTCTGTAAAATACCTTGGTTGGATCCAGCTGATGAGACAGAATCAGTAAAATGATCCTCCCTGCTATGAGAGGATGATAGCTGGGGGGTGGTGCAGAGATTTCCTCTGGGAATCAGCTGCTGCTTGGCATCTAACCCATTATAGGTCTGTTTCCCGCACGTGACAGTCGTAGTGTCTGTCTGTGACACTGATCCTTCATTTGCCTCTGAATCCGTGTAGCTGCCTACACCACTCACCAGCTCAGGCTGCAGACAGTTTTCAGATTGTGTAACTGTCTTTCCTTGCTGTTCAGCGGCACCACTTCTTTCCATCATTTTCTTTTTTCTTTTTGTCTTTTTGTCTTTTTTCTTTGCCTCTTTGTTCTGCTCAGCCTGTTTGTCACTGGCTGAATTCATCTGTTGGTCTGCTTTTGACTGACTTTCCTCTGTGTGTCTGCCTGTTCCTGCCCCTGCTTCCAACTGCAGCTGTGATAATGTGTCTTTATCTTTTAAATAAAGATGAATCTGCCCCAATGTTTCATTAGGTGAACTATCTTTCTTTTTAAATTCTACTATACAAATATTACTAGTAGACTCATCACTATAAATGTCTTTCTTTTTGTCCACAGTCTCTGTTGTTGTGTCTTTGTCTCTTTCTCTAATCACTGTATTACAATCTAGAGTTTCTTTTTGCTCCTGTACCTGTGTTTCTTTTTCTGGTGTAATTTCTGGACATTTATCCACACTGAGTGTTGCATTTATTTCACTTTGTGTTTCTGCGGAGGCACAGTTCTCGGTTCCCAGAATGTAATTCCTGAAACTAAACACAACTGTACCCTTCTGACTGTTTGCTGCCTCACTGTTTCCGTGTGTACTCTTGTTTCCATGGCCCCCGTTGCTATGTCCTTGCTGGACTACGATTGGAGGCAGCAGTGATGACTCATTGGATTTAACCATCACTTCTCCAGTTTGCTTCCCTTCATCATTAGCCTTCTCAGGCATCGTACTTAGGGGCTGTGTGGGATCAAATATGCCCAGAGAGGCCATTTGCTCTTCACATTCCTGAAAGGCTTCTTGAAGCTCCCAGTCAAGGAGCATAGATTGCGTAGAGGTTGAAGGTCGGACACCTGGATAAGGTGTGGCAGCGGGCTGAGGTGGAGACTGGGTGTTGTCATGAGGCCTGAGACGAGGGTAGGGTGACAAAGTTAAGAGTCTAGACTGTAATGCTGACAGCTGGTCAATCCACGATGCCACAGAAGCCCATGCTCTAGCACACACACTGCAAACAACTGCATATTTACATTCCCCTACAAGAAACAAGGCAGTACCAGCTGCTTCTCAGTATATTATTGTTACAGTTCTCTTCATACACACAAAGGCACATTTGTTTATCTATGGTTTACTTCTTAAACCAGGCCAACATTTTTCATCTTAACTTGACTCTTGTGTATCATTTCCTTAAGAAAAAGGAAATGGGTTATATAACCAGATAAATAAATGTACTCATATGTTGCTCATACTCATACAACAAACACTGCCTTATAAGTCAGACATCAAAACTGTGACATTACTCTGCAAAACACTAACACTAAAACGCCAAGTTAGCACCATGCTGGTGCATTTAGACCAGTTTCGTTTTATGTTGTTCTAATTGTGGAGTCTCTACTAAGCCATTAGAGGGCAGTGCAGGAAGATGATGTGCAACAATTTTTAAGCCCTATTAAGTACAACGAACCACTGTGATGTTTTAGGTAAAAGATAATGTCAGGTCACCAGCTGGTATCTAGATTTGTGCCTCACAAACCACAATCTATTTTTTCTTGCATGCTGTCCAGATGTATAAAATAACATCACTTTGTCATGATTAGTTAAGTCTCATTTTATCGTGTCATAAAGACATAAAGACATTTCCTTGTAAGCATAACCTCTGCCCCAACAACATGTTACTCACCTCACCAACCTCCCACTCAGGTCCATATCATATGCACTTGCTACCAAAGGGCGTAGCAGGAAAATAGACTAAACTGTTTGCAGCTGTTGTGTTCTGTGCAACAAGTTGTTGCCTGTCGTATCAGACCAGGTGTTCCTCACAATATTGCTTTTTAAGTTGCTTTTTAAGTGCATGTTTCCGTTTTATTTCCTCCAGTGAAAATGTTGAAAGCAGTTGTTTTAATCTCAACGTATAAGAATTATACATCTGCAGTGAGTCAGGATGTCAGACATTAAAGCCTCAGTGCCACCGACCTTAGCACTGACATAAAAGCAGAATGCCACTCAACACCTGATGCAGAACTTAAAGTTATTCAGTGAGAATATTCCCTCAGGCAATAAACTAAACAAAAAAACCACACCTCAAGCCTCAGCTAACACCAAAACGGAACCATCCACACGGAAAGATAGGTGTCATCATTATGATGCTTTTATTCCACTCCATGCTCCCTTCTCTGCTTTTTATAGACAACCACCAGTGGTTGACAAACTTTAAGTAGCCTGTCTGATTGGGAAACTCCCAATATCCTCCTAATATCCCCCAATTTTATTTTATTTCTTCTATAAGTATTTTTTGCTAAGTCAAAATTAACAGTTCTGAGGAAAACATTAATATTAATTTTAGAGTTTATATGTGAGAATGAGTTAATCTGTTAAATTGTGACTGACACTAGTGGAAACATAAGCAAACCACCAGCAAGCGTCATCACAATTTGATCTTAATGTTTCTTAACTTTGACTGGTGCACAGACATATTTTCCTACTCAGCCCAAACCACATCAAACCAGTTTGACAAGCAAGGATAAAAAAAATAATTAAATATACTATAAATAGAGTATCTTCATCATATCAAGTAACCAACGCTGTGTTATGCTTCTTATTCTGAGCCCATAGTTCATTCTAAGAAGCTGATTTTCAAGGCTTTTAAAAGTGTAGTTATGCTACACAGTCACAATAAATGTATTTTGTATCTAAGAAATCCAAAAACAGACACGGGTTTAACTCTCCCTGGATGTTTTTCAGGAAGTACACAAACAACTGTAGTTATTTGCGTGATTCACATTTCCCCAGAACTGAAACGTGAACTAAGAATCAAGTCTCTCTTCTTTCTATCTTGACTTTAAGAGAAACTGGGTTTGTTAATACTTGTGTTACTGGGCATGCTTCAGAGTGCATGTTTGTGTATGCATGTGTGTGTGTAACCCTTCAACGTACCCTAGTGAGGACTCCCATATGTTGAGCTCACTGCTAAAGTCAAGACTGGGCAACAGGTCATGAGGAAACTCGAGCTCCTCCTGCTCTACGGATGCACTTCTGCTCTCCTCCACTCCAGTTATGACCGGGACGTCTGGGAGCACTGGTTGAGACAGCAGACTCTGCTGGTCAGTCGAGGATTCAGTCAGCAGGGATTTGTTGTTCCTCTTGGTTGAATTGTCTGAAAGAGCTTCACCCTGTGAGACAATGCAACATAATCTAGTGAGAAACACATTATTTGCTAACAGGTGGAATGTGAGCAAACATGGGAACACATATCATGAACTAATAATTATGCCTACAGCATGTGCTTAATCACTAATTTGCATGTGGTTTATAAGGTAATATAATGTTACTGAAGTCTCTTCCACTCAAACACTTTACAGTATATGTGTCTGACAATTTGGTTTCCTAGAATAGGCTAATAACCTATATTTAATAACAGTTTTATACTGACCCTATAACTGAGATTAAAGCGGTATCTCCAGCTATTTACAGCCTAGAATCTATATCAGGCTCACTGCACAGGATAATCTATGCAGTGTTGCGTAACTCACATAATCATTATTCTGAGTGATCTGTCACATTAGAAACACTTCACAAGAAAGTCTACTATAATGTTTTTTCTCTCACTGTGTCAAAGTAAGAATAATCATGAAGACAAACTGGTCCTGCTGGACTGTGATAAGCATAATCAAACATGTATCACCATCTAGTACATCTCAATTCTTTACTTAATCCAAAGTAAAAAAACAGGATGTCCCTTGAACGCCACTTTCTTAAATAATCTAAAAAGAACACAATCAACACAATCTGACTTCATCTGGCTTTACATAAGACAGCCACAACTGTGGACACCATATTGTCTAATTTAGTAAGATATGAACTGAGATGCACATGTGGAAGCAAAAAAAAAACACATATTGACACATATTGTACAAACATGCAAATATAACACAGCCCTTTAAAATTCACGATGTCTGGAACATGTGTGTTTGTGCTGACAGCCTGTTTTCAATGCATTAGGATGTGCGCTGGCTTTACAGTGTGAGCGCAAGTAGAAATGGTGAAACTGTTGTAATGTGATTCACTGAGGATGTGCTGAGATTCTGAACTGAATCCATTCGTTGATTATTTATGAACCGGTATTAGACAGCACGGCTGCACCACGGCAGAGACATCTGTGATGACAAACGGAAATCATGATTAAATCAGCTCTGTGGGAATTCTAAGGGCTAGGGCTATTGTGTTACTGCAGGGGAATAAAAGTTACAACAAATTTGTATGTTGTAAGTCCCGTAAAAGCAAGTCCAAAATGTGACCTCCTGGTGTGTGTAGAGGGGAGACCCTGAGGCATGCATCTCACGTGTGTCACTACTACAAACTACATTCACGGTGTGACACATTCAGCGCAGATGGAGGATCTCAGATGGAGGAATGTTGCTTGTGACCACACCCGATCAAAAACAGTTAAGCTGATAGTATAAAGAATGTTGGCCAGCTATCCCACAATGTCTGCACATCTGCACATGCAAAGCTCCAGCCATATGATGCTATTTTCAACTGTGCTATTTTAGACTCCCTTTGCACTATCCTTTCTTGTTTTTCAAAAGAAACCCGGCCACACATTTGTTTGCAGAAAAAACACAGAGTGAACGAAAACGGAACCCAAAATAAGCGCTGCTGCGTTTAGGCCATTCTGATGTGGATGAACACGACTATGAACGCTTGTATGACGTACAGAGAACACTAACCTCCCACTGCTGTCAAGTAAAGACAGAACGAAGATGACCAGCAACTGTTGAAAAAAAAAGTTTACAGCTCAATTACCTGGTTATTGGCCCTTTAAAGGGTCATTAGTGGGGTCACAGTGCAACCACGAGGACGCTTGGTGAGGTGGAAAGGAACAGCACTTGCCTCGGCTAGTTTGACTCCCACTTAGAAAGTCCTGTGTGTTATTAATTAACTCGGGGGAACAAAACGGAAAGCAAGCTGAGGTTGCCTGGAAACCACGTCATAACAGTCGGTATGTAACACTTATAGTTAATTCAATGTGACAGTGGCCATGTGTAATGCTTAACACATGACTGTTGTAAACAGAGAGAAAACCAGAAACAGGTTCTTATGCACGCACTAAGGCAAACACTTTACAGATTCAACGTGTCCATTCTATCCCGTTCAACATAATCTATCTGTATCTATCTGCCATCTATAATGTAATCTTTAATTACACACCTTCCATGTTTCATCTCACCATCTCTGTGCTTCACTTACCCAGCAGTGTGCTCCACTGTGCTGAAGGTGACTCTACAGTGCTGTGTAGTTCCCTCTGCTGCATTTCACAGTACAGGCAGCCTCTGCAAGGCTCCGTGTTTTGAAGGGGGCAGACTACGACAAAAACATGCTGCAACACATGCTGCTGACGCTCCCACTCCTCCACTCTTCTCCTGAACTGACTCAGCTAACTTCCTCCTCTCTCCCCACCTCTGCACCGTCCTGTAATGTCCTCTGTCGCTGCCCAAACAGTGTTTGTGGAGACTAAAAACACTACAGAGAGCAAAAAGACAAACACAGCGGCTGCTGCTGAGACTAACTGACTTGACTGTGCTGGCCACAGGGAAGTGCTAAGAATTCTCCTCCCCCCCTCCTACTGTAAACTCTTTCCACTCCGCTCTCTTTCTATCCCCACCTCCTCTGTTGGGTCTCCCTTCCCTCTTTTCTTCCTTCAGTCCTTCTCTATCCACCTCTGCTCCAGCCTCCTCCCCCCACACCGTTCCCTTGCAGCTCTTTCTTCTGGACAGACTGACAGTGCCTCTGCAGGTGAACACTGGGAATTAGGCCAAGGGTCAGCACCGCATTGACCCCTAAGAGAGGATCAGGTTAAACTCCAAAAATCTTTGGTTACACTCACACATGTCCACCTGGCACAGACACACAATGTCCTGCAGGATTATAAAAGCTTCTATTTCACCCAACTCTGACTGATATGTGACATTATCAGCTAACATTTCCCATACATTACTGTTTACTCTTGAGCATTTGAACACAGAAATACGAAGAAGTACACAGAAGTGTCACTGTTTTGCACCAGAAATTAAGCTCAAAATATTATGTTCTATCAATTTTCATAATTATCTTATTATGAAATACCAAAAGACAGTAAAAATATTCTATAAATAGAATCTGGGTAGCAAAAACCACAGCAGTCAGACGAAGTCATAAGCCTCCAGGGAATGTTTTTCCAATGTCACGCACATATGTGATCTCAAATAAAAATGAAAATAAAGAAACAACACAGTATATATATATATATATATATATATATATAGTGGGACCCACTTTCTGTTTTTGAGTGACAATAAATATCAACACCAGGCTTGGAGATATTATAACAAAACCCCAAACAGTATTTTTGAAGTTACAGATATTTTGAATATCTCACCCACCTTTACACACAGGCTAAAAATCTCTCTCATGTTTTCACACACACAAGCACACGCACAAATATTGTACCTGTAATGTGTCATTTTGACTTTCCTGAGGTGGAAACAGAACAACATTTTCTGGAGCGCCCTCTTCTGGCTGTAATGGGGGAATTTAGAATTTCAAAAAGAGATCTTTGAGAGGAAATCTACTGTACCTACTTAAAGCAGCAGTGTTATGCACAAAGACATGGAAAACAAATCACAGTTGTCATTTAAGGCTAAACTAGACAGGAAAACCCCACTGTGCACTCCGTTCCCACGAGGTCCAGTGTGCACGGTGTGTAGCCCATGTAGCTCATGGGAAACATTTTTATTTTAATCCTATTAGATTAATCCTGAATTCCACTGCGGAGGTCCTCCAGTCACATGACTGTTCTTCAATAGCTGTCTTTTTTTTTATAATTGTTGCTAAAAAAACAGATTCCTCAATATGTCTACATGCACATGTACCTAATGACATTCCACATTTTATAGTGTGTTAGAAAGTAAACTTAAGCAAACACAGAACAAGATTTGCCTTTGAAATACTAATTAAAGAAGCCTCAATTGAGCATGGAAATGTATACAAAGTCTACAGCTCCATGGATGCAGCAGTCGCTAATCAGGGGAGTAAGTGTTAGTTTTGTTAGTCTTCCATGCACAACAGACTTGAAGGTATGTGTAGTAGCATGGGGGGGGCAGCAAATAGCAACCCCAGCCATCCAAAGCCAGCGAGCTTGCACCTTACCAACGGCTCAGTTGTGCTGCTCTCGTTTCCCATGGCTCAGCCAGCTGCGGGGCCACAACTGCCCAGATAAACAGCTTCTCACATCAGCTGGCTGAAAGACACTAGCACAGTAGGACCGTCAGCATGCAGACATTCCCAGGTTCAACAAAGAGAAAGAGAGAGACAGAGTGAACACGAGAGCTGTGGTCCTTCAGTGGCCACAGACTCATGCGTTGCAGGATTAAAGTTCCTTTGTATCAAGCTGAACTAGCAAGAAACTAGTGTTTTAGAGATTAGGGGCCTGTAATGCAAGACCTCCCTCCCAGACCAAAGTGCAGGCTGCACTTCTGCTGATGTGAATTTAAAAGCAGGAACAAAGTATCTTCACTCATAGAATAACTCATTTAATGATGTAAATAAAAGAGTTGGTGGTTCTAAATATCAAATCAGTGGCTCAGTGGTCCAACTGACTTCAAATAAATGATATCACCTCCAAGAATAAGAGATAACGTCTGTCACGCTTTGCTTGTGCATGTGACGTGACTGCAGCATACTGACACAGTGACTGCGGCTGGCTAATCTTGTAATGTAATCCTCACGGGGTAAATAACAGCTTGTGTCTCGGGGTTCCCGGTAGTGTTTAGTCTGTTCATCAACACGAGGTAGGGCCCAGGTTATTATAAAGATTCAATAGCATCTCTTATTCAGTGTGTCACCATTATGTAAACAGTATATTTTAGAAAAACACGCAACAGTCATTTGAATTACTTGAGGAAAATAGGATCATGGACAGATGTCTTTGTCTCACAAGAGCATTCCTTTATTGTATGTATTGTAGCTGAACAGTGAACACTTGGTGCATTCGTCATATGACTGCAGGGACTCTATGGTAGCTCGATGTTTAGTCAGAAAGCAGTGACCTGAATATACAAGACTTTATAAATAGATATCTGCCTTGTCCACTGCTGTTAGACTTAATTCCAGCCTTGTGCACAATTTGTCATGCACACCTCGTCTCCCGACAAATTTAGTGTCTGTGTACTCAGAGTATGAACTATTAATTCACGTTTTGCTCTTTGCATGAGGATTTTTAATGACAAAGTAATGAGAAAATACATTTCTCTAAATCCCCTTACATCCTGTTGTGTGCCAGCTCCTCTGCCATGACTGTCTACTTGCTATTTGCGTGAATGGGGTGTAATTTCAGCCCCCACACTATGGATGCATCTGCACTTTAGTTGGTGACAGTTAAAGTGAACACCACTGGGACAAATCATATGATTAGGCTATTGCCTGTCCACCACTCGACATGAGCCAGATTTGAATCTCTCTTACTTTGAATGAGCACTGTATATCTTTACTCAAACACCTATAGTGTGATGTTACTGTTTATTGCCCTATATCTGCCCCCTCCGCTGGCCTCAAGTCCCAGAACACCCACAACTGAACTAAGTGTAAACAGAATGCTTTATTACTAATGTTGTGTTTTTACAGTATAGTAGTTATAAGAATAATATATATATATATTTCTATAATCTAGCAGCACAAGAAGAAATGAACACTGTAGGATTCAGCAGATGTGTTTTGAACTATGTTCGCTCACCTGACCAAAGGACACTTTAGTTCCAACATAAGCTTTAACAAGGCCTTTACCCATTTCCCTCCTTTTCCTTACACTGCCTCTACTCTACTACCAACACACAGCATATAATCCAAAATCTGTGCCAACTACTCACCACTGCAAATAGTGAGACCTTTCCACGCTGTGTCCACCTTAAGCTTTGGACAAACCCCTCCAGTCTGTGTTTACTGTCAGAAGCAAGGCCAGTATTTGTTTCTGTGTTCTCCTCTGAGGAGCCCTGGTCTCTCTGTTGCTATTTTTGTATTGCATACTCAGAGGGAGGAGAGGACGGAGGGTGGCCACAGGACAGGGGCAGATTGGGGATGGGGCTAAGGGGAGGAGATTTAACTAGAGCTGGGGAAGCCATGTATGCTTGGAGTGTTAATGGTGGTGGTGGAGGTCCCCTTTCTGTGAAGCATGGCAGTCAGCTGGGGAAATACTAGCCCTACGGCAACACCACAAACAAACAGACTGGACGAACACATTAGACAGACGGGAGGACGAGGAGTCAGACCTCCCAGCTCCCTCACCAATCATGTAAAAGGCTGCAGATGCTCACCCCACCTGTAGCTTCACTATATATTCCTCCAAATATTTTCCATTCTTTCATCATCTCCTCTTCAGTGCGCTGATGCTCTGTCAGTGATTCCCTTCGCTCTTGCTTTGGCACTGGCTGTACAGCAGTCACACAAACCTGCTGTAACAAAGCAACTAATCGCAAAAAAGAAAATAGAAGCCAAATCTACAGATTTCAAACACAGAGAGTCTGACGTTTACTTTTGGATCCTCTGTTATCTGTGGTTTCATCACAAGCCTTCGAGAGCTGAGTGCCCAGTCTGTGGACACGCCAGGTATATCAGCATCCCTATAAATAACACAGATTTGCTCTACTCTTTCTGACAGAGCACACCATCATACCCCATTTCCTTTTTTTCTGCTGAGTTCTCTCAACTGTTACTGCAGTAATATTCTCCATAGCATTTACAAAAGTATTCTCCATCTTCCTCCACTACGATCAGCATCACCTTTTCAATTTTATGCTCAGCTCCTCCCTTGCTCACCCTCTGCACTCCATCACCACAGATCCTTTCCCCTGCTAACACCACCCCTCCTCCAACAGCTCTCTTGCTCAGCCTTTTCCATCGCAAAGACTCGGCTGTACAGTGAAATCTTTTCCGTCTTCTCTGGCACGGTCTCTCTGCTCAGTCACACAGCCACTGATGCTACACAGCAGACAGCCTATGTTCAGCACACACTCTCCACGCCGTTTACCTGGCTGTGCGAGATTCCGATGCAGCTCCCCATCTTGTATTCCATGTCCTCCTCCGGTGAAGTGACTCTGGCACTACATGGCTGGCAGAGCACCTTTCTGCAGAACTGCATCGTTATCAGTCAGACTCAGCATTGCCAGAGCAGGCAGATGTCAGCTGGAGCTACAGAGTGAGTGTGTGCACGCCTCTGTATCAGTATCTCAGGGACGAATGAATGCTCTGCTCTGCACTGGGCCAGTGACATATATTTTCAAGCCATTGTTATATTAAAATCTTCATTACATAAGGCATCCAACCCAATCAAAGGAGAGAGCTACTCTTTCAAGTCTCGTGTGCAGCGTAGCTAAACATCACTGCATGGGTGAGTAGACTGAAGCACTGCTTTGGAGGGAAAAAAACAGCCTGAGAGGGAGAGAGGAAGAGAAGGGAGGCAGCATGAAATGTGTCTGTCTCTTTAAAACACCCAGGAGATGGCACGGATCATTGTGGTGCATCATCTGACTGAGAACACCAGATATTGTTCATTACGTTAAATGTGGCCATGGAGCAGCTTTACGGTAAAAGCAAAAATCGTTTCAAGCTTTTTACATATTGTCTTTTGCTCTACCTGTTTTGGTGCAATCATGCAGACATGTTGCTTCTGACTATATATTTTCCTAGTTCCATGATTTTTGAATTTCCAAATACACTGTAAAATTTCTCCTATTTCATAAGAAAAATATGAGGTGCTTGTAAAACAGAAGGTATGTACATGGACAGATATGTCTTCCTTAACATGGCACCCCGGCCAGGAAACAGCGATTCTCTGCCATTTACTCTAAAACCGTATAAATGATTGTGCTGATTATTAAAAGCTGAAATATGAGACTCATACAGTTTGTTCTCTTTCGGGGAACTTCACAGTGTGAGGTAAGCCAGTTAGGAGATCATTAAGATTAGAATATAGGACATAAACACATTAAACAATTATGTTTACTGTCTAAATTTCAGTGTTTATATATGACTTTCTACAGAAAGAAATTTCACATCAGTATTAATAGAGAGTTCAGTTTTCAGTTCTTTCTCTTTTATTATTCAAACTTCTAAAAACCGTAAAAAAAATCGCATATAAAAATGTTCAAGTCCCTGATTTTTACAGGCATCACCCACACTGGAACTTGGGACAGTGTGTCTTCGTATATTTGAAAATTTAAAAAAAAACGTAACACAGTTTTAGCTAATAGAAAGTGCAGTGGTCCATTACTCATTCTCTGTTCTCTCAGGAAGAATCATTGTGTCTGTGATATCAAAGGCGTCTATAAGCTCCTGGAAAAGAACAGACAGACAAAAAGATTATGACCTGGCGTACGAAACGCTAATAATAGGTAGGTCTTGTGCTGATGTTGTTTTAAGGTCTCTGTGAAAACCTGCTGACCTTCCACATCTTTGGACTGATAGAAATGATGCACTGTTTACGGCTGCATGATCCTCCAGTTTCCACCTCCCCCTCTTCTACTGGTTCTGAGACACAAAATCAGATACAGTTATTATTTATGTAATTACATATTCATCCAGAGTCAGAGTGAAACAACCTAATGTTACACTTTCTCACCTATACAAGGTAATTTGTCATCATCTAGATACATCCGTGCCAAACCATCCTGAAACACAGACCACATTATCAAACCTGCAAACAGCCACTAGAGGGCAGACGTGCTCAATTTAAACATGTCAGCACAGTCTGCTCACCCTGGTTAGAAAGGATGTGTGAAAAATGTTCTCTACTGTCCGGGAAAACGAGTTGGGGTCAATTACAAACTCGTAATACGATATTGGTGACGTTGCTGTGACAGAAATCAGAACACAATAGTTAACGGTAGTAGTCCAGTGCTGAAATGTTTACGTCACTGAGGTCAACTCAAAACTCACGGTCATCTCTGTAATAACTCTTCAGGTATCCCAGAATCCTTTCCACCTCTTTCTCTGTTGCTTCTTGATGGGACTCTTCCATTTTTTTCAGCTGCGAGACAACATTGACATGATGCAGAAAAATCAGAGACATAAAAAGCTCCTCATGCTTTATTATCACAGGGACAACTGTACCCATGCATGTGTGAAGATTGATACCTGAGTAGGCATTATCCTTTTGGCTTCCTTGCTGGGTGCTTTCCTTTGCCGTTCTACCCTTTGCTTCGGGGGAGGCGGTTCTGCATGGAACGAACCCATCCTGATGAAATGAACCACAGGAATGAAAACGATGGCGATAGAGGGACGGGCATTAATCAGGAAGATTATTTATGTAGAATGAATAACAATAACAAGACACCACTTTCAACACAAGACATATAGACAGTTTTTTCATTGCTGGCTTCATGTGCAGTGTTTCCTGGGATTATAGAATATAGAATTTGAGACAACATGACACTGTACTGTGGCTTTCCCCAGGGAGACGCTGAAGACACTGGCACTGAAGTCACTGCTGGTACAACACACGCTGAGACACTCACATGTAGTTGAACGAGGGTGCTGTCTTGAAGCAGCACTCTGCTCTCCTGGCCAATCTGTGCCAAGCATCCTGGGGCAGGTAGCCTTCGGCCCCACGTCCATTCTGCTCCTCGTCCTCCCCGTCCTCAAGTCGGTTGAGCCCCATGAAGGACAACTGTCAAAGTAGAAGAGACATCTTCACTGTGATGCTCTAGAGCTCTCAGTTTTTTTGGGGTCTGCATTGTCTAATCATGCTTTTGCAGTGTATCCAGACACATCTGGTTAAATACGAAAACTGTGACAAAATAATTTGCTGACCGATGCTGAATCTGAGACAGGAACGATTAATAACCATCGTAATTAATGGTGATGTACAGAAAATAAATGGTATGTTAACACATTACAAGCATTTTCTGTATTTTGTTATATGGACAAACTTATCGTTATCATCAGGATACTAATAAACGTTGTGGTATTATGTTTGGACCATATCGCCCACCCCTCGCTTTAACATCTTGAGCATTTAGATATGTACTCACAAGATGTTCAGCAAAAGCTGAGGGATCAAAAGCATTGCCCTCAGAAAACAGCTGGCTGGCTTTCTCCTTCCCCAGGTCCGTGGCAACAACAAGGAGCTGTGCATCAAGAGCTGCTTCCCTCGCCTGCCGCACTGCCAAGAAACACAATTCAATCAAGATCTGGAGGGATGGATGATGATGATGGCACTTCAGATGCAATTGTGGGAGGAAAGTGGAGAAACAGCTGCCCACCCCTGTTCACATTTATTTCAGCTACTCTGCTATAATTTGCCAGGAGAAAAAGTAAACATTTGTGTAGCAGCATGAGTCTGACTTCATGTAACTGCGTAACACATACCGTCTTTAAAAAGGTTGTTGGCCTGTTCTAAAACTTCTGTGAGCTTGTTGTTGGACGGACACAGCATATCCTCTCTATTCTCTGTAGAAGAGAAAAACAAACACATATTAACGATAAACGTCAAAATGCATGTTAAAATGTAAACAACAGAATAAGACGTTCTCCTCACGTTGCACCGAGTTGATGAGGTCTCGGTACTTGCTCCGTATTTCCCTCCTGAGGCCCGGGTCGTTCTCGTCGTCTTGCAGGTCCGATGGGGCGATGGCGCCGTCGTCTCCGTCACCGTGCTGCTGGTCCCTGCTCCTCCGACCAGCGGAGCCATTCTGTCGGGGAGCCTCTTCCTCGCCGCCGCTTCTAGCTCTCTTCATCCTCAGCCGGTAAACTCACTCAGGGGACGAGCTGAAACACACAGCTGACCAATTCAAACAAACAACTGCGTGTGAATGTTGACGTTGAGTTAATAATACACAGATCATGTGTTTTTGTGCGTAACGTTAAAACAAACAGTCGCTTTACTTAGGTTTAGCCGAAGATTATGAAATAGTCGGAATAGTAATCTACCGTTCTGCCTTCTTCGTGGTGTAGGCCGAGAACAGCGTGTAGCCGGCGTCAGATTAAACAACAGTCCGCAAAAAAAAGAGAGTTTAGAGAAAATTAGAGTTACTGGTGTCGTGCTGAATCTCTGCTAAATGAGACCTAACCACAGCTGAAGTGAGATACTGAAAAGGACTTTTTAATGTGGACGTTATCTGTCGGAAAACGTGATGTTACAATGTAAAGGCAGCGCAGCCTCAACGTTATAACGTGTTTAACACACATTCAAAAGTAGCCACAATATTAAACCAAAACAGGAACAAAATCCGATGAACTGCTCGACAACCCTAAAGAAAACCTATGCTAGACTGGTGGGGAATACAAACACGGAAGTGATGAGCAGATTCCCATCTCGTTCACAACTTTGTTTTGAGCAAATGTTAGCCCGCGTTAGCTAGCGAAATCAGGCGTGTTGGCAATTTAGCTGAGCATCAAAACGTTTCACGAGCCAGTCTCAGCGAAGAACCTGCTGAAAGTAAGCTCGTAGCGTGCTCTGGTTCCGGTTGCAGTAGGTTGATCATATTAATGTTTATCAACTTTTAACGTACCCGTAAGGAGAACAGATCCAGTGCGCGCAGAAGTGTTCCGTCAATGTTAGTGACGAAGATGGTTTCACATTGGTACATTTCCCTTCAAGAGAAAGGAAACCGAATGTGAAACAATAATATTACATCTTTATTACACACTAGGCATAACAGTGTCACAAATTTGTTTTGAATCAGTCCACACAAACAGTTGAAAATAAATATTTATATTTGGAAACAAATAGATAGACTTGGGTTTGTTCATGTGCATGTGAAAAGTAAAATGCTGCTACACTGTAGTTTTTCTAGTCAGCACACCTTGAGTAAAACATATACAGATGTCAACATTTTAAAAAGCAATCAAAAAACAAACTAGTGTCTACTGATATGTGTGCAACTAAACCATGGGCTACAATTTTCCTATATACAAACAGATGCGTAGATATTAACATATAAATAATTTATGCTGCTTCAAAAGTCACATTTCCAAATGTCAAACGAATGTGGAACTAACTTCAGTTATGGCCAGCAATACGTCATCAGCGACGCATATGTCCCTGTTTCCTGTACCGCTAGGCCTGACTTATCGCGATAACAGGTTGTCATAGTAACGACCGTCTTCCTCCGTTTTCTGACCAACATGCGCTTATTTTGTGTTTTCGTTACAACGGAAATGTTAGATGATTACTGTTGTTGTTTTTTTTTGTTTAATTATAATAACTTAAAAGTTCAGCAGCCTAAAAGAATCAAATACAAGTTACAATATATACACTATATAACCTTTCAAGTGGCAAAGTAAATCAGTGATTAAACCGATTTTCTAATCTGTGGTGTATTTTATTTTAGAAACTTCTGTATAAACTTCTTATAAACTATTGTAAACGTTTAATTATTCTTGCCGTGTGTCCTCGGCACACGCAGCTAATCCCTTCTTGACCTCAGCGCACTAGACATCCAGACTCATGCGCAGCAGCGCGGCTACAGGAGCAGTTTGCTCACTTGAACCCTGCATACAGTTACTCTATCAGTTGCTCCATCATGGCCGTGCTCAGATCTACATCCCCGGTGCTTCTTTTGGATCTGAATAACTTTGAGTCGGTCGATGCACAGAGGAATCGGTATGTGTTGACGAGCCCCCGCTCGTTGGAGTCCTGCGCGCGACTCGGTGTCAAACCTGTTGAGCTTCTCATCAAATCTCTAAACGAGCTGCTCGCTGAAAACCACGAAGTGCCGTTTGAGGCGGTCAGAGTTATGCATGAATCATACGAAAAGGAGAGAAGGAAGCTTTTACAAATGTGTCAGCGGGAGAGAGAGAGGATTATCAACGCGGCCGAAGGAAGATGGCCAGGCCATAATAATGTCTCAGGCCTGGACGTGGTGCCTCTAACCAAACTGAAGGATCACACGGTGGACAGACTGATAACAGGGTCATTGCCATACGCAGATCTTTGCTTCAAAGGGACATCTGTGAGCAGGTCCCCCTGTTCTGCTGCAGGTAACAGAGACCCAGACAGGAGCACAGTCTGCAGCCTCACTCTGGGAGACCTCAGACCCTCCCCAGCCTCTGAAAGAAAACTGGAGAGGCTCAGCAGGGACATCAACAAAAAGATGTGCGTCACAGTATCAGAGAGAGACCGCAAGATAGCAGCTCTCATGCTGGTGAAGCATCAGAAAGAGCAGGCTCATCTGAAGCTCAGTCAGCAGGAGGTACAGCGGCGACAGGAGGCTCACAAGCAGGAGGAGGCCTTGCAGGCTCAGGTAGAGAAAAAGAGGAGGAAGAAGCTGAAGCAGAGCGTGAAACGTTGGCAAGAGGAGCTGGAGGCTCGCAGGAGGCTGAGGGAACATCAGGAGAATGAGAAAGTGAGGAAACTCAAGCAAGAGGTGCTGCTGGAGGAGGATCGTTGGAGGAGACTGAAAGAGGAGGTGGAGGAGCAACGCAGAGTAAAGATAGAGGCTGCACAGAATGAGGCAGCAGGACGCAAATGTTACCAGGAAAAGCTGCTGAGAGAGAGACTGGAGGTGGACAAAAGAGCACATGAGCGGGAAAGAGAGGTGGCATTGGCAAAGGAGCAGCAAGCCAGGAGGAGCAAAGTGTTGCAGGAGAAGAAGAAGCGGAAAAGGTTGCAGGAAGAAAATTGCAAGGAGCTGCTGCGACACATACTCCTGAAAGAGCAGGTAGAGCAGCAGAAGGAGGAGGCGGAGGCACAGCTGAGGAGTGAACTCGAGAAAAAGCTGAAAGACTGCTCTGAGAAACGAGCCCAAGTTGTGGAGGCACGGCTGAGGGAGCTTCAGGAGCGGGCAGCCCGAGAGGAGGAGCAGAGTCAGAGAGCACAGCTGAGGGCAAACGTGCAAAGCGTCCAGCAGGTCATACACAAGCAGTCCCTGGCCCAACTGAGCCAGCGCCGCATACAGAGGGCCGCCCTGCACGCGTCGGCCCTGCACAGGAACAGAGCTCAGCAGACACAGCAGCACAACAAACACAGACAGATTAGTCACCAGAGGCTCAGGGAGAGGATGCAGAGAGAGGAGGAGGAAGTGAGAAAGATACGAGAGAGCTACATCTCAGTGAAGGAGCGGAGGAGGGAGAGGCTGCAGCAACAGCGAGAGCAAATACAGGAGGAGGCGCAGAGGCTGGCTCGGGCCTCGTTTCACATGAGGGAGAGCGTGAGACGGCAGACACACAGTCGGACCTTTGATAAGATGGCCCTGGAGGCTCAGCTGACTTCCTCCATGAGTCACATGAAACTATGATCCAGAGCTGCTAAGCGGCTTGGAGGCAGCCCTGAATGTGGATCGGGGCCCCCCTGTTAAACAGGGGCCCCGGACCACTGATACTGATAGCGATACTGTGGACTTGATGAACACAATGCCGTGTAGTAATTTACAGAACCATTGTAGAAAGAGTTGAGCGTGTGATTAAAGAGAAGGAAGGATTTGTTGAGTAAAGTATAGAGAAAGCTCCTTCTAAGAAATAACTTCAGCTAAAGTCAGGAAACACTCTGTAAGTGAGATTTTTCTTCAGGTTGCTGCATTGACTGCATTTTGTTTGACTTTTTTATGTCCGATTCTCTTGGGTTGTTCATAAAAGGGAGAGACAGCATGACTTTGTCACCATTAAAAAACAAATTGAACAAGTCAAAGCATGAGTAGGTATGTGTTTTATTTCCTGTTACTGACTCACACGTCTAACAGGTGCAAACACCTGCTGGACTTTTCACTGAGAAGTTTCTCTATTGTTCTAATTTGCAACTAAAAGGTTCTTAAACAACGTAAACAAAAGATAAAACTGCACAAACATGAATATGAACACAAACTAGACCAAAATCTTTGACCCTCATCTCTTCTACAATACGAACAGACAGTATCAGATGATTTGGTCGTTCTTATCCAGCCGCTGAGATTTCACCAACGTGTCCTCACAGTGCTTTGATAACATATTTTACCTCTTGAGAGGGAAACTCTATCTACTGAGAAAAACATATGAAGTATCATATTCTTAATATCCCCCTGAAAAGCGTTTTGGAGACACTAACAATAACTGAAGGTTTCACTGAGATCAGAATCTACGTCTTCATTTCTCTGCTCCATTACTGTGCCAAGAAGGTAGTTTACATTGTGCATTAGAGTAAATAGGTGCTCACAGTTCTTCCTCAGGGTGTGGTGGCATCATGTTGTTTGCACAAAACCTAACTGCCCTGTCGCTCCTTTCTCAGTCGTCGTGTAGCCCAAGAGCCAGCACCATCGGGAGCCCGACCCCAAAGATGAGTGTGAGGCTCTCCAGGAGCCCCAGGTGGCGCTGCTGCTGGTGCATCTCGGCTCCAGCGGGCTGGTGGGGGTCGGATGAGGGTTGACTTGTCCTGCTGCTGCTGATTTCTGGAAGTACATGCACTGTAGCCACATAGAGAAACGTCCCGGCAGAGAAGAGCATTCCCACACCTGTTGCACTGAGCTGGTTCTGAGCTGAACTGCTGGACTGTGGACACAAACACAACAAACCCAAATAATTGACATTGAGTTAATTTAGTTTTCTGACTGATATCAGATGTCTTGTGTGCTTTCTTACTGCCTTTAAAATGAAGTAAGAAGCAATGGCAACTATGGGTGATGCAGCTGAAAAGGCCAGTAAATGTCCCTGAATGTACTTCTTCTCGAGGCCCGTGTGCATCAGAAAGGAGACCAAGCCGAAAGCTGCAGGAGCCTAGGACACAAGGAGGCAAGCTGCGTCTTAGGATCAAAGCTATTACATGATTGGCACAGCTATAAAGTCATGTTGGGGGAACCTCACCTTGTGTAGGATCACTGCAAAGAAGACTATGACTTGAACCGTCACTTGACCCGTGGCCACAGCAGCACCCAGAGCAAAGCCATCAGCTACACGCGAGACACGAATAAACAAACCTTATTAACAAGTCATCACAATAACGCATCAAACAGTTGACTGAGTCCGATTTATGTTTGACTTGTGTCTGTTTTTGCCATTTTGAATGCATGACAGTAAAAATGTGAACGGAGCTGAAGCTCTCGTATCACCGAGTCACATCAACAACTTCAGGGCTTTGTTGGTTGATTTTTTATTCCTATGGCCTGGAGGTCACTGAAACGTTTTTGTGTACCTTGGACAAACAAAAGTAATTAGAAACGTCAATGAGATGTTTACTGTGTAGATACCTGCAGCATGAATAACCAGCCCCAGCGTGGCAGTGATGCCAACACTGTTGGACAAACAAGTGGTTCGGTCTGAAATGAGACATTTCACACAGCGAGGCGTGATTAATGAAAACATACTTCTAGAGCCGAGTGTGAAGCTTGTGTGAGAGCTCTGCTAACTTGCCGCGTGTGGAAACGTAGCTTCCAATCTGATCCACTACAAACATGAAGATGAATCCGAAGGTTAGAACCACCCCGATGACAAAGCGAGGTGGAGGTTCTGCCTCTGTGGACGTCATGTTTCCCTCACTGGCGTTCAGGCCAGATGGCACATCAGAGGAGGAGGATGCTGCAGAGGGAAGATGAAGGTCGGGAGAAGTGTTTGATCACGTCCACATAAAAGACAGAGGGGCATACATTTTGATCACTGAGCCTCCGTTAATCACACGCTTTATTATTCTCTTCACAGTACTAGAGACGAGCACAGGCGTGAGTTTCATGAGTGAGGATGTCCCATCAGGAGCATGGGGTCCTGCAGATATCCAGACATTCCTGTTGTATTAGTAGTTGGAGTCTCACCTCTCCAGGAGTCCTCCAGTAAACTCACTCCCTCTGGGATGGTGATGGACAGCGCTGTCCCACACAGCAGTCCTGCCCCCAGGATGGAGACAAACTGAAGACTTCTCTGCAGACCAACACGTTACGTTATCAACTGCTCACTGACTTATTAATAACCACGTGAAACACTCACAGGAACTCCCGCAAGTGAGCGGGTTTAAGGGCTGTTACGTGGAGCAACACTTACCTCAGAGAGTCTAAACAACAGTGGGATGAATCCGAGTAAAAAGCACCCTATAAACATCGCGACGGACAGAAGCGTAACGGCGAGTCCCCCGTCCATGCTGCCCGCTCCGCTCCGCTCCGGCTCCGGCTCCTCTCGCGCTGCGGCTGGATTTCATATCTTGGATCACGCAGGACACGAGTGGCTTTCAGCTTTTCCACGTCGCACCTCCCTCTGAGCAGCTGCGCACCACAGCTGGGGTTTCTCCTGCGAGCAGCGCCAAGCGTCGGACCCCGGGAACTGCAGCCAGCACACGGCCTCGGCTGGTCGTGAAACACCAGCTCCTCCCTGAGGACACATATGTGCAGATGATCACGGTCATACCGCGAAGAATGGAAAGATTTATACCTTTTCTGCCCTGAGAACTCAGTGAATAACATTTCCGTGTTAGCTGACAGTTGAACTGAAGCTCTTGAAAACAAACTTGATTAAATACAGATTTATTTGTGCAGGGTGGTACAGACACACACAGTATGTTGCTCAGGCGTCCTTTGGACAGAATGACAGAATGAGACAAGACACATGCTGAGGTCTGCTGTTCCTCCTCTTCCTAAAAAAGCACAGAAAGACATTAGAACTCAGCAACTATGAGGCGCAAATTCATTTTATTGCCTATTTTGAATACATTGTACAAACAGGCTGAGAACTTCTATTCGAGAGTGTGCAAAGTTTACAAAAACAACCCACCTGCTTACAGTGAGGACCCTCATCCATACAGATTACACGCACACAGTCTAAACTAATTATTCATTATGTGAATGCTAGACTCAGAGTTAGCAACAGACGACTGGAAATCATTTCAATCACCAGCCTGAGAAGGGAAGAAGCTACTGAAATGAAATGCCCAGTCATGGGACAGGAGTTGTGTTATAGGTTAAAACTTTAAATGTCTGGTCATGTGTGGACCACGCTTTTGATGCCGTTTAAATACAGCAATCATGCTCTGACTTTAGCCACTTTACCGGAAACCTGCGGATTAACATTCATTCAGCACGTAAAAAGTGAAGATGTTAGACACAACGAGATGTTTATGTATCTCACACAGAGACAGTAGAGATTATTTGAACATTTAGAGACTTCAAGACAGCTTAGAGATATAAAAAATAAAAAGGTATAAAAAAAAAAATAAAATCACCTCATCATGACTGGAAGAGCTCGAGACTCAATGGTGTCAAACATTTTGTGAGTACCGTAGCAGTATACCCATACATGATGCTAAAACAGCCACGGACACATTCTGAAAACAGTTTAGGTATACCACTGGCGTCGTCATACCCAGAGGGAGCGTCGCCCTTCTCTGTCAATCATTTAAGTGAAAGTAAGATTAATGCACATTTCCCCACAGTTCACCAAGCAGCTGGATAATACACGCTTCATACTGAAGTCCAACTGGCCCGTGTTAACAGACTATAGTGGTACTTTGTCAGCAGCACGTCGCCTTCCTTTAAAAACAGTGTTTACATTTATTGGGGTAGCTCATAGTGTTATCTTGACTAAGAAAGAAATCAAACAACAGAAACAAAATCAATCCTGAGCAAAGTCCTAAGTGTGTGGGCACTGTATTTCCCAAACGAAATGTGTTCCTTGGTGTAGAGTTGGTTAAAGTCTGTGTAAGTGTCCTAACAACAAGTTGCTTCATAGGTATCAAACCAGATCAGGAATATATGTTTGTTTAACCTGAGTATTTAATAATCTAGTGTGGGAATATAGTTCAACTCTCTGGTAGTGGCCTCGCAAAGCTGGGAAACTGAATTTCAAATGTAATGTACAGTTCTATGGGAACACTCTACTTCTAAAGTAAAAGAAGCATGCGATGAATACAATAAGGTTTGAAAAATAGATCTAGATTTCATTCACTGCTGTAACTGCTAAACTGTTTTGTGCTGACTAGTCTACGTCTTGATATGTTTGAGTCAAACCATCTAAAACTCAGGACAAGCAAATGGGAAACTTTACCAATGCTCAGTGTCCACTGGAACATACAGTGTGCTAGCTACAGAAAAGTTAACATTGACATAGGGTTGAGTAATAAGAGATAGATTAACCAAATTTCTAATCTAACTATCAGTAGCCATTGAAACATAATCCTAATTTCATATTCTCTACATAAAGATGTAAACATACATATTAACAGAAAGATACAAATGAAAACAACAGATTAAGTCAAACCAGTCAAAATGAGTATCGTCTGAAACCGACCCACAAAGGCCTTTCTCCCATTCTGAGCAACACAAAAGGATCGGCAGGTTCTTGGCCTCCGGTCCTTCTGCAGCAG
>JAUMHF010000007.1:6359115-6385372 GCA_032359275.1 Microctenopoma steveboyesi | reverse complement strand
GAGGCCATTTTTCATCTTGCGTGAACTATGCACAACTCACTGTGTCTTTTGTCTCAAAGTCCACAGAACTGGAAACTGAAGTGAGACGTTCATACCGCTCAGTTCTCTCCGATGTCACGGTGGAGGACACACTATAACGAAAAAACACAGTATTTACACGCTGTTACATTACTACTTTGCAGGGATGTTAAAAGTTTGTGTCATGGGACACCAAGATTATCAGAATTATGGAAAGCTTGAAAACACACACAAAACACATGCCCTGAAATGGACTGGAGAGGTTCGCCACGGTTTACCCGGTGTGGCTGGGCCCAGGGCTTTGGTTAGTAAACCAATCAACCACTGGAACAACCTATACAGCCACATTTCATGCAGTGTTAAAAGTAGGGAGCCTACTTCACACATGTTGCGTACACCACCACCACTGTCAGAGAAAATGTTGCACAAAAAACGTTAAAGGCAGAAAAGCTCTACAGAAAGAAGACATTCACCAAGAACACAATACAACCCCTGTGATCATCGAGAGGCAGATTTAAGCTTTGTCCAGCAGAGCAACAGGTTTTAGTGGACATAGACATCACCTAGCACCTTATTATATATGTATTAATGTGATCGTACTGCCTGCGGAAGGCATGTCAATTCATACACAAGGGGAAAGCATAAGAACCGAGCTCTGCTGGGATTCCAACATTGGTTCGGTGTTCATTGCTACATCAAAGGCTGAAGTTATCCAGGGCTCTAAGAGATCTCTACTGGAATGAGGAGAAAGCCTGCGGCTGTAATCCACCATCAGTCCTCCTCTCCCACATTCCTGTGAGAAGCTGCCCTAGTAGACTTGATATAGACTCATCGTGTTAGGGCCTGTCTATGGATCAAGTCAACCACAGATCAAGTAAGTATTACCTGCTGTACCTATAATCATCCTGTCTGTTTAGTTCATGCTGTGCGCTCACAAGCAAGACGTCTGCGCTTCATAAAGAGGTCAATACACAGATATACAGATTAGCACACATAGATCTGATTATGATGATGAGAGAGGACAGGGACACCCGACAGCAGAAGTACAAGAGTGACAAAGAGAAGAAGAAGCATTACAAGCTTGGCACTGGGAAACTCCTGGAAGAGTGGAAAAAAAACTAAAGCATCAACGGTGACACAGAGGCTGAAACCCATAACAGCCTGGACAGAGTGTTATGAGTTAGGTTAACTACAGAAAGGAGGAGAGAGAAAAAGGCAGTGAGTCTACAATATGGAGAGATAACATACTGTTCCTGATCCTCCAGGCGACTGTACCGCTGATTCATTCGTCTGCTAAAAAAGGAGAAGCAAAAAAAAAACAACTTTCAACTTTGCTAAGAAGAAATGCTCCTGTTGGCCAGTAAGGGAGCAGATTCAAAGAAACCTGGAGAGGCATTTAACTCCACTGGACTACCAATGAGGGTTTCGATTAATTTGGGTTAAATGATCAAGCCTTATTAATACATTTACTACCAGTGGTATAATAATGCTGTTATTCCTCATGAATTATGTATGCAGAACAAAAGACATTTCCAATTGCTACTCTATATACTCTCTATGACATATACCTCATCTTTGAGGATTAAGTTTCAAAAGAAGTTTTATGGTCACCTTTCAGAATTTACAAGACAGACCGACAATGATCTCAAGTCAGCACAGGATCGTGAGAGAACAAACTATTTCATGTCAAGTTTTCTATGCTTCCACCCCCTCACACCCTCCCACCACGCTGCAACCCCATTCTCTGCTCACACGCAGCTGCAAAAATAGTGAAGCTGTAACATCACCCAGATACAGCAGGGAGATGTGGGTGATAGAGCACTGTGTCATGTACTTTCCAAGGTCCACAGTCAAAGAGGTTTGTGGTAATGTGTGATCTCCCTGTCTCCCAGTTTTGGATCAGTCCTACAGTTTCCACCACAAGGAGATGTGGAATCAGCTCGTGAAACGTGGTGTGAACTTGGCTGCTAACTATTTTAAGTGTTTATATAGATATAGATACAATAGATATGACATAGGGTTTTGACGCAGCTGATTTGAGAAAAAATAGATCTTAAATATTGATGATAGTTACTAATCAACTGTTCCTTCCTGATCCCTGTAAGGCATACTCCAACAGCAGCCTCGTGTTTGTCTCAAACTTAACCATTTAACAAGTGACACAGCAAGACAATGTCTTGCAGAGCAGGAAAACTGCTGATGCCAAGTTCCTGTCTGGAGAATCATCCTTGTGATGTCTGCTTCTGTTGAAAAACTATGTGACTACACAGTTCAATAACGATTTTTTGAGTCAGCTAGCAAACTGCCATTAAATGTAAACTTATGATATAAAGTCTATTTACACCTACAGGATAGTGGTCACTCCTTTAGCGATGAAGAGGTGCACATCCTAGACAGGGAGAGGGCTGGTTTGAAAGAGGAGTTAAAGAGGAAAGGGAAGAACGTCTCTGAACCATGGAGGGGGCCTGAGGGTACATCTGTCGCCATCTTACTGTCAGCCATTCCCCAACACTCAATGAATGAGTGTTGAATGCATGTCACTAATCACGTGGCCCATGGTTAGTCAATGCTACTGGTTTGTGTGATTATGCAAAGGGACTGTTTAAAAGGTTGGGGAAACCTGCAGTCAATTGAGACTGAGGAAGAGACTTTTACAAGTTTCGAAATATTTCTCCCACTTCAAAACTTGGTCCAGATGAACAGAATCAAACTTCTAGGATAAGTATAAGTAACATAAGTATCCAGTGGCCCGTATGGCAAACTGTTCACTAAAGATGTGATTCACGTGAGTGGTTCAGATCAAACATTAAGGCTTAACTACTACTAATTGCACTCAGCTCTTGCACGTATAAAACCGTGATATTATCATATCAAATTTCAACCCTTGTTTATACACTGTATCAGCACACAATAGCTATAATGTTTGTTTCCATGACTCATTTGCAGTCAGTTGGAAAGTCTTGGTACCCGACCTTCCAGTCTGAAGCAATGTTTGTAATTACCTGTCAGCATCAGTCACCAGAGCAAGGCGCCCATAGTCCCACGCTACTTTCCTCAAGATGGAAAACACAAAAAGCAGTCCCTATAAGCACAAAATAAACAGTAGTTGTCACATCTTATTTCTATGCTGTCTTTACATTAGATAATCCAAGTGAACAGCAGTTCTGTTAATAACAGATAACATTTTAAAATACATTTCACTTCTAATGCAAAAAACAAAACACTTCAAACCATCATGATTAGGAAGAACTGTGCAATGGCACAGAAATGCATTATTTAACTGCAGTAACTTGGTTCTGAGATAAACACTTACCAAAAAGCACATAAAGTCAAGGGCAAGAACAGTAGGTACCCCACCAAAAGGTAAGCCCTGAAGCACTGTACTGCGGATTCGAGCAGAATAACAGTAGTCCTTGGTTAGATTGGGTGCCACCGTTGGGCAGCTCTCCGAATTGGAGCATCCTTGCACCGCCCAGCTCGCCATTATTAATATCAATACTTGGTGCACCAATCACTGCAGCATGTTGTCCACCTGGTAAGAAGACACAACAATGTTCAAACATTAAATATTATAATTATTAAAATGCTTTCCTATCCACGTGTCCTGCTGTATGAGCACTAATTCTGGAAAATATGTTACCACGTACACAACAAAGAAAACTACTGGTTTTAAATGATTCTACACTTTCTGTTCCTTGTTTGTGGTCACTATATATGCCAATGACCAATAGTTAACTTTGTAATGCTAGAAATTAACCATAGTATGTTAAAATATTTATATTAAATTATTTATTTTTAGTCCCTCTCACATTAAGGTTTATATTCTAGCAGACACAACCAGACTCTGCTCGTAGTCAGCAAACAGGCTTACATGACCATTTAGGGATCACAGCAAACATGGGAAGTACGGCAAGCATTGCTTAGACAAACACTAGTCATCCAATCAATACCTGTAGCTGTCTGCTGACACACAAAACCCACCAATCCTGAAAAGCAGTGCTGGCATTGCAAAAAAAGATTTCCCACTGACTTAAGCGTGAACAGAGAATATCCACAAGTATTTGGGAGGCAAAAAAAGAAAACTGATTCACTAAACGCTTAGAGGTGTGTAGAAGAATGCTGGCATGAAGGGTAAGTTTGCATTGCTATACTTCGTGCCCTTTGACCCACTATCAAAAGCATTCACTATGCGGCTCATCTGCCCTAACACTAACTCATTTATTCGCTCCCTGGAATGCTGTGACATCAGTGGAGAGGGACACAGCCAGAGCTGAACAATAAACTGATAGAGACCAGAGGATTCAAATGGACCGGTCTCAACCCAAGAAGGACACAACATACCCCCCTGTGCCCTCAGCAACCCTGGTGCACATCCCACACCCACTGCCGCAGTTTGGACTGTTTGAGATTCAAAGAAGGCATCTTATAAAATGATTTTGGCACAGCTCAAACACAACTTTCTCTAACACCTCAGCTATGTACAGTATGCTATTTATTGTACGAAAACCTTGCAATTGAGGCAGAATATTTCAGCTGAAAGGGGAATTATATCAATAAACCTCAATCAATAAATTAAATAGATGTTCATATTCAACAACATTTACAGTGTAAACAGTCACCATTTTATACATAAGAATGAATTACATTTTGATTCAATGGTCATTTAAATGTCTCAAACTTTTAAATAGCACTATGATTATTGTATGACTCAGCAGCACAGTGCTGTGTGCCACCTTTTCACCTGATGCTAGTTGCTATGGTACCATCAGTCAGGCAAATATTTTCAAAATACAAATAAACATGAATGGAGTTGAGGAATTAGAGGAGAAACCCAGTGCATATTAAACTCAGTTTACAGTGTTCTGTTATTTGCTCTAACCCAGCCATGGATAACAATGTGATTTGTCTACTGCTCCTAAAAAATATTTTGTTTTGTTTGTAGTTTGAGAAACATTATCGGGAAAAAACGTCCCCCAGGACAGAAGTAAAGGAAACCGCCTCACAACGAAATGCACTATCCAAATGCCTGCAGGCAATACTTATTACATAATAACAGAGATCCAAACCATTTTACAGTTAAGTAGACCTGGACCTTTATGCTTGAGGAAAGTGGTTTCTGAGATGGCAAAACACTAATGTCTTCCAACTACAATTAGCAAAAGCGCACATGTTCATGCAGTTAAAACTACATTGTCTTCCATCAGTATGTGATTCATTATTCCTTTGAGCTTCATATATGAACAAACTTGGTTCAATGCATTAAAACATAAGGTTATAAAAAGGTTAGTACTCATGCAACACCAAGTTGAAATGCTCCACCTTGTTTTGCCAGCTACTTAAAGTCAAATTTAATAAAGGAGGGATACAAACAGTATGTTTGGTTGGTTTTGTTTAACTCTGGCCTACGGTTTCCCCTACAGTAACATTTTCACTACGTTATTCAGCTGTCTTCCAGGTACAAAACGTAAAAAACCCAGTGACCAGTTTTTACACATGCTATTTAATAACAATATTTTTTAGTCTTAGTGGGAGAGATCACATAAAAATCACTAGGATATCAACTGCACAGGATAAAATACTTAATTTAAAAAAGCCACTCTCTAGGAGTGTGTGGCAAACCTCAATACTGATTCCCCAATCACTATATGAACCACGATCATTCACATGATTTGTGAATTCACAGACCTGCTTTACATTTAATACATTTGGCTTCTGCTTTACAACATTATCGTGAATGCTCCAACAATGGCAATGCTGATAAGGCACATTTGCTGATATTAGTCTGGTGGTATTAGTCTGTAAATCATTAACAATTTGCACAGGGTCTGATAATGGCACAGGGCCATCATGTCACGGTGCAACTATAGAATGGTGCATACATAAACAAAATTTGCTCATTAAAAGTATTTTTAGTGATATCTCATGAATTCAACAACAGATAGTAATTGAGACAGCAGATGGACACATTAAAGTTGATGGATGAGGAAAGACTATTATATTTACTATAAATGTAGGAAGATCGTCAGAAAGTGAAATAAAAAATGACTTATTTTTTGTAAAAACTTTATTCGTCTAGGAAATGTTATCAACATTTGGTAAGAAGTCCTCTGAGGCCCTTTTTTGTCTGTATTAAACTGGGAAGAGCTAAACCATTTGAGCCTTGAAAAGCTTCCCATCAACACAGATTTATGTCTAGGAGATGATAAAAATATTAAGACTGTTAGCTGCCAGCTCATGTTTATCCCTTTACAGACTATGCACAGGGAAACATTTAGAGCATTAGCTGTCACAGCCAAGAAGGGACTAATCATCACTTCAATGAGGGCAGCAGTTTCTGTTTCTGTCAAGCTGTCCTCTCAATAAATTGCTCAACCTCTGACACTAGACGATGTAGGTGTGTTAGGAATAATTGATTTTTTGGCCAGTTATCTAAAGGTACTTACAAAACCCTATAGCTAAAGAAAAACTATAAAAATATAAATATCCTGCTACTGATCCGTTTTAACTTGAATGTCAGAATAACATCAATAGCTTTATGCCCGAGGAAAACCAATAGGAAGACTTAATATGGGGTATGTGGCTAAGGTAAATTAGAAGCGTCAATATTAATTAGAAATGTCAGCATTGCCTAAACCAATGACAAACCTTCTTAAGCGTAATTAGACTAACTTGCATTAATAATGAGAACAGGATAGCTCACTTGGACTGTTCACCGTACTGTAAGCGGAGCTGGTTACGGTTCGCCCAGTTAGCATAACGCTAATAGAAACGAGACGTGTTTACCCGTTAATTGTTCTAACACCCAGACATTTAACAACGAAGTAACTGTCAGTTTCCTTCCGTAACTGTAGAGAAGAACCAAACAATTCGCAAAATACCATTGAACACATTTAATAAAGAAGAAAAACAACTTACCGTGCTAGAAAACGCAGCAGTGACAGAAACTGCCACAAATAGCTAATGTAAGCTAGCAGTCAACCGAAACGTTGACGTTAGCTAACGTCGGTGTAGCAAATAACAGGTGGAGGCTGACGACAGCCTAAGTACAATAAATTTCGCTGAACCTCCCTGACTACAACGCATAAGCTAACTGGTTAGAAGTAGCCAAACGGCCCAGCTGTTGTTAGAGACACGCGATTAATACTGAAACTCCGACGCTTGTTTCACTCCGGCGGAGCGCACTCACTCTGAGGTTCAACACATTGTGACGGACCTCAAGCTTGCGCTGCGAGGAAAATCACGTGACCAGCACGTTTAAACTTGACGTCACCGTCACGTTGAGCTTCACGTTACCTTCTCATCGCCTGAATTTTGAAGGCTTTGCAGATACTGGGTCATCTGTGTATACTGGAATCATGATAAAACCAATTGGTGAATATATTGACTATCACTCTCTTAGTATATTGTATTGCTTCACAGATTAAATGTTGCCAGTGGAGGGCCTCAATCACACTAAGGTCATTTAATATTTAGTGCTGAGAAAACTATATATTATTCAGTAGCTTACTCGGATCATTCCCGTACATGTAACTATCTTACTGCAGGTATACTTTGTTACAAATACAAGGTCTGCATTTAGACTGCTGCCCAAATAAAAGTACAATATTATTATAATATAGTTGTAGTAGGAAAATTACTCTACTCATTTGACATTAATTTATTAGTGTATTATAATTACACAATAATGGTTGTGTTCATTACTTTCATGTTGCCGTTTAGATATGGTTTTAAAATATGATTTAAATCCAATAACAATAATGACAATGTATTTACCTACTAGTAGCTTGCAAATTTCCCACAGGAGGTCAAGTATCATAAGTGGATTGTTTTTGCCCCTGAAATGTGAATTTCTGCCCAAATAGGGGTGTATATACAGTAGTTAACAATACAGGGTGGAAGAAATTTTCCATTATACCATCCAAATGGAATAGGAGAAAAAAAGGTAAAACGGGAGGTAATAATCATGAATTCTTCTTATATATGAACAAAATAACATGTGATTTAAAAATATTGAGAAGATGTGGAAAGAAAACTTCAGAAAACACTGGAATAGTACCAGTCAGCATCACGGAATAACAATCCAGATCCACACACCAATCCAGAGGGTGGCGGTAGTGCGCCCTTAGGTTGTTTACCAACCGCCACTTCCTCAAAACAGAGGAAGAAGAAAAAGACCACGAAGAAGAAAAATACGTCACACGTTTGACATTGGCATGGATTTCGCAGAAAAGTAACGCTAACGTGAAGAAACGCAGTTTAAACGTATGCTTGGTGTTTTAATACAGCTATTTTGTATTTATGTTATTAGTTTAGACAAACATTATAAAGGTGAATCCGTTATTAGTAGTTCTACCTCTACCAAGTAATATTTGATGCCAATAACACGTTCATTAGCTTACTAGCTGCTAACTATGTATATTGTCTCTCTCCAGTTGATATAGTGTTTGCTGTAGTTATGGCCCTTCCAAAGCTTTCAAGATCACTCACTGGGTTTCTCGTAGAGACATCTGCCGTAATTCACCAGAGGACCTTTAGGTAAGAGAATTATCGTTAATAGTCAGAGGCAAGTGTTGTGATTGTGGACAGGTTTATATAAAGATATGCACTTTATGACTAATTTGGAAAAGGTGCGATATAGTTTTCAGATCATTGTTTGTACATTTATGCACAAATGGAGGATTGAGGATTATAATCCCATTTATCTAAAGATGAATTATATGTTCACACCTGAACATATAACACCACAATTTGTTGTTCAGACCTGTAATAATAGGAATAATCATGGAAGAACACCCTGTTTTTGTTCATATGAGTACAGAGCTTTATTTGAGCTTCACCTCAAATATTGAGAACCAATCCTGTAAGACTTGGTAGGTAAATCAGAAAGTTAAATTGGTGTGGTCTTATGACATAAGAGGACACATTTAAATAAATCAATTAAGATCAGTTTTAAAAATGTTCAGGCACAGTCGTAAAGAGTAGTGTCATGCTTCAAGCATTCCTACAGGGCATCTAATAAGATTATAAGAAAATTAAACCAAATTCTTTGATAAAATTTCATAAACAAGTGTAGTACTTCCAAAAAAATGGTGCATGACGTTTTGAATTGATCTCTTAGATTATTTTAGACTATAGACATTCCATATTAGTTAGCTAAAGAACAACTTGTTTATTCTATCAAAGGGTGAATTTTTGCTTTAAACTTTGCTCCATAAAAAATTCAATTTTTATGCAGAACTGCTGACTGAGAACAAGCTTCTGCTGACTGATCACAAGCTTCCTCTTCATGAGTTAAGATGACCTGTTTACTTTTTGTCTTTTCAGTTTGTCCGTTATGGTAGCAGCAATTCAAAAAATGACAAGAGTGCGTGTGGTTGACAACAGCTCACTTGGAAATACACCATATCATCGTGCACCGCGAGTGATACATGTCTACACCAAGAATGGCGTAGGAAAAGTTGGTGACAAAGTGTTGCTTGCAATCAAAGGACAGAAGAAGAAAGCACTTATCGTAGGACACAAAATGCCTGGTGAACGCATGAGTCCACGCTTTGATTCGAACAATGTCGTTCTGATTGAGGACAATGGGAACCCTACAGGAACAAGGATTAAGGTCCCTATACCCACACATCTACGTACAATGGAGGGAGACTACTCTAAAGTGCTAGCAATTGCTAGTTATTTTGTTTAACATGATTATTTAGCTGTAGTTTCACACACATTTACAAACTGTCACATTTGGCAAAGGATATATAAACATTTTATACTTGTAAATGCTGTCGTGAATAAACATAAATGGAGCAAACATCATGGATGAAATCTCTGTATTTTATTCCGGTGTTTAATATTAGTTAATGTTTGTCGGCATGTTTCACATTTCAGTAAAGAGTTTTTTTCTGTATATAGTGTTAACCATAAACATTTAGGCATTTCTTATGCAGTCTCAGCAGCTAATTTTTATAAAAGGATCACAACAAAAACGAGGAAGCAAAAGCAATGAGAAATTATTTATTGAAGGCACAACATACATTCACAACACAAAAGTGCTATTTCTAATATCAAGATGTCATAAGGAATTTAATAATATGTGAACCCTGGAAATGTAACTTTAATGAACTGATTAATATGATGGGATCTCATCAGCAGTTTCCTTTAACTAAAAATCCAGTGTTAAACAAGGGTCAGCTGCTTCACTTCAGCTAACTGGTGAAATATATTAATAAGTTAAACTATAGTATTTTAGCCCCTCAAATAAATTCACTGGTATCAGATTAGGCATATACTGCCATCTAGAGGTGCAATAATTAATCTACCAACGCACAACTGAGGTGATCACCTGTTAAAAAAATGTATTTGTGTAATCACAAAGAAATGAAAAAGTACAGAATGATTAGGTGACTTTCAAAGAACTATAATAAAAAAGTTTGATAAATCCTTCAGTTTAAATCACACAGACATCAAAACTAAAATGGGTAATACGTGTTACAGCGAGTGATTTTTGTCATGCACAGACTCATGTTTTCACAGAGGTGACAGATGTATGTGGCACAGTGACTGCTTCAAAGGTTTGCATAGTTCCTAAAATTCAGCTGGGAGACATCTGGCTGGATTGGCTTTCATGTCATACATCTCTTTTGCTAATTTGGTAAGCACGTCCCTTAGAGGGAACTTCAGGGCTCAAGGTTCATGGCAGACTGTAACCACTGCACTGTTATTCTACACGCTCCTCCAGCGAAGACGGTCCTCATCAACCGCACATTGTCAGGTAAAGCCACTAGCATTGTGAGAAATAAAGTTAGAGCAAAATATCTAGTGTGTGAGAAAATAGACTGGGAGTTTCTTTTGAAACAGAACTTACCTCTGTGAGATTAAGCTCAGCCTCTCCTGATCCTTCTTTGTCTAATTGCTGGAAAGACCCTATTAAAAATGAGATTTTGTTCCATTATTTGTTAATGGCATTGGTGTAATTCCCATTGTATTAACATCATGCAAACATGTATATATATATTTTTTAATAGCATCTATAGTTGTATTACTCACTAAACATGGATTCCAACTTGACCAAACAACAGATGAAGTTGTCAAAGTCAATCATCTCGTTCTCTGCATATCGAGCTACCAGAATCTGATTCAATTTGTTGTTCAGTTTAAATCCTGCAACACAAAAACAAGCATTTCAGCGCTGCAGTTGTTTTCTGTGAGTGAGTTCACAGCACGTGGATATGTTTGAAAAGTGGATACCTGCTGCCTCCACAGCAAGGCGCATCTCATATGAGCTCATGGCCCCTGACTTGTCCAAGTCAAACTCTCTGAAAATGACCTGGGAAAGAGAGGCAGGGAAGTAACTCGTTCTATGGAGAGTTTGGTTGTGCAGAATGTAACCATGACACAGTCATCCTTACCAGCCACTTTCGTATCTTGTTCCAGAGGATTTGAAACTCCACCAGCCCTAAACGGGCACTACCGTCTTTCTGGGAAACACTGTGTCAAGGCAAATTACACTCAGACAACTTCCATCCGTTTTTCATAAAGTCAGTGGAAACGTTTTTCATGCTTATAGCTTAAGAGGATACATCCATCAGGTTCACCATGGTTCTACACGACTCTGTACTGAAGCCATCAGTCTTCAGATCTTTGTCTGAAACAGCAAAAACATGCATCTCAAACAGTGGAATCAACTATTGTAACGGGCCATGTACAGTATTACAATATTACATGTATTACTAATAGGAAAACCTTCCAGTAGCTGACTGGTAAGTAAAAAATAAATGGAGAACTCACGCCGGGAGATGACTCTGTTTAGAATAGTCCTAAGTTCGCGAATAGAAATCTCCATGTCCTGGAAAAGTTCAATTAAAAACATTGCTGATTTCGTAATATGTAAAACTAATTTAAATAGCATTAGTACCAATACAAAGACACGTGTCATTCAAAACCGACCTCTCCTGCTAGCTGGGTGAACATGGACTTAAAGGAGTCATCTATATCATCTTCAGTTATTTCATCCTGTAGGAAGGCATTTAGTCATTTATGAATAGGACCCTATGCTATTGCACTTTTAATAAGCAGTAACACTGGTCATTACTTATACGTACATCATCTCCTAAATCTGCAAAGATTTCATCGTCCAGTTCTCTGCAATTAAAAAAAATCAGTTTGATTTTCTGTTTCTTCACATTACAAACACACAAAGTGACATTAAATCACAAGCAAAAGACACATACTCTGTTTCAGATTGTTTCTCAGTGAAGACTCTGAGGACAAAGTCAGCCTCTTTACTGGGCTCAAAGGTGGAGGGGACGATGAGGTACTCTCCAGGGGGCAGACGCAGCCGAGTGCTCACCTCGCGGAGGTTAATGAAGGTTTCTGAGCGAGCGCACGAGGAATGGCTCAGAAAGAAGTTTTTCTTCAAATGGACATTCTGGCAGCCTCTGTACTAAAGGCAGTAGGAAAAGGTACATGGCCTTAGATAAGGACACTATACTTTACTAAGGCAAGCATAAGATTTAAATGCATTCACTTCTCTCTGCATTTTAATTGATGCTCTGCCTACCTCTTCTGGAATCTGCACAGAAGAAGAGAAGGGACAATATTAACATGATAAATATGTCAGTAAACCATGAGAAGGACAATCCTTATATTTATTCTATATTTTCACCTCATAAAGGGCAAAGCCAATGGTGTGCATGTCCTGACCATGGCGGCGATACCGGCGACGGTCCTTCTGCATGAGAGCCACTAAGAAACTGCACGCCACCTCATCGTCGTCTGGGTCGTCATCCTCCTCCAGCAGCGTGATCTTATACTGAGGGTTGATCCAAAACGTGTCTGCACAGACAGTACGTTTAGGTCAGCCTGTTTCGTAGTAACATTTCAGGACACTACAGCAGGGGCAACTTACTGGGGTGGTTCCTGCAGCCTCCAGCCGTGCTTCCTCTCCTCCACGTGCCGTAGAACTTCATGGTGTTCCAGTGGCTGAGACTGTCCTCGCTCAGAGCGTCGGGAGTCAAGTTACAGATCTCTAACCGAGAAAACTGACGAAGAAAATCACTAAAGCACATCCTGAAAGAAAAAAAAATGTTTGTTGAAGATTGGCAGATTTTGTTAGATGGAAATAGATCCGGAATTCTGCTAAGATGAGTTGATCAGTTATTGGCTGCAGCTTTACATTCATTAAAGACATGAAATAGATGTCACAGAGTCTCTGTCCATTTACTCCTAACCCCTACAGCACATAACGTCTTACCAGAACTCCCCGTCTTCCATCTTAAGATGGAGGTCTTCTCGTTCAGTAGGATCAATCTCATGCCATTCGGGGGAACTACACACAACAGGACGAAGAGACAGAAATAAACAGAATGAGACATAAAGCTGATTAAAATTGGTGTAATATTTGTGGCTGGACTCACTCACTTGTCACTCCAGGCACCAGTCCACTCCACCTGGCCCCAAGGGTTACGTATTCTGATTAGGCGTACCATGGTGCCACGGTAATCAACCTACATCACACAGCCCGCGATGAGCACCTTAGAAGCACATCTATTGCTGTATATACCAATATACCAACCCAAAACATCAGACTACAGACCTCCTTCAGTTCAGTGACTGAGTAGGCGTGTCCCTTCACAAGCTTCTTAAATGTAACTGCCTCCATGTCAAAGGCACTGGTGATCTGTTTTAAAGAATAATAAATACAAGTGCTCTTAATGTAATTGGCTTTCTCAAGATTCTGCATGTTGTGGGCGCGTGCCAGGAGTGCTCAGTACTAACATCAATAGAGCAGCCCAGCAGTGAGCCTCTCTCCAGCGCTTTGCTGATTATCCTGTGCAGATCTCTGGGAGCCCTGCGGAGCTCGTACATTTCAGACACACCACCCGTGAAGTCCTCAAAGCCTTCAGTGGTGCTTCCTCCAGACAGAGCCTCATAGGAGCCGTTCAGCCTGATAAACGCATAAAAACACACTTTAGAATTTAGTTTACAACATACAAACCATACACACATACAGGCTGAATAGTTTAGCAGAGTAGGGTCTCTCAATACCCACTTGGCATACGCCTTCTCCAGAAGAGCACTCCAGAACTCATTGCCCTCAGCAGAATGGACAAACATGAGCTCCCCGTCTTTGACAGGCAGTTTGTCATCTATCACAACGTCTACCCATTCACCGAACTGCCAGAACTGCAACACAAGGCAATAATCAAGCACCCGCCTTGCATTTGATAGGAAAACCAAAGCGTCGAGGTTGTGCTAAAGAATACCTGAAAGTGGAAAATTCCAGCGTAGTCATCTTGGAAGGACTGCCCATGTGGAACAACCCGATGAAGAAGCCTTTCATTTAGGGTGAGTGAGGCGATGGCTGCCAGGAGCCAACAGTCACCTGCCAGAGAGAAGGAATATTTAGGCTCCTCCATCTAATTATGTAATCCCACTGTTTTTTACTTAATGAACTCACCCAGCGCTCCCTGACAGATGTCTGTTCTTGTTGCACCACCCACAATAAACTGGGGATCGTCTGTCAGTTCCTGTGAAGAAATTGAGGAACATTTTGAACGATGACATGCAAATCGAGATCAGCGAGCACATTTTACGATGCATGGCAACACATGTCTCATGGCACTGCTATTCTCGCACCAACTTCCGGCCTTTTAATGAAGTGCTGTAAACAAATGTCATGTGAGGGCGTTGCCCAACAGCTGCAGTGGTCCTTGGAGTTCTTGTCCAAACTTGTCCTATACTGTCTGCGCTTCCAGACGTGAAATAAGACAGTGTTACCGATATGTTTGTGTTTACATGTGATGCTGTTAAGTCTGCGGCGCCAACAGCAAGAAACTGCTGTTGTGAAATGTTACGGGAGGTGCCACAGAGGGTCAGGTATTTCCTAGAATTTCAAGCTTTAGGTCTGAAGTATGTCTTAGTAACATGATCTGTAAACGTGTGTATAAAAAATGTAACATAAGAAAATAGAAAAAAGAAAACGTCATGTTGTGTGTTACTAGAAATAACAGATGAAGACATTGACACTTTGCCGTTTTTGAATTTGTCCTCACCGTGGGTCTCTTCCACACCACATCTGAAGTTTTGGAGGAATAGGGAGCGAGTTCTTTAAAACCCAAGGATGGCGGCTCAGCTGGGAAACATGGGTCTTCAAACAGGCAACCCGATTCCAAACACTGTTGCTTCAGTGCCTCGTAGTCCTGGTTGACGAAATGCAAAGCCTGCTCCTTGGAGCCCATGCCTTCTGCCCGGAGCCTGTTGCTGTAGATTGCTGCAGATATCCCCCCAGCTGGATACATACTGGTACAAGATAAAAATATGGAGTGGATGGGTGGGTATGCGCAGTGCTGTCTATAAATAGCAGAATGCCAATCAGCTGCACACTCTTGTCTGAGAGTTACAGTATATAGTCAGTTGTCAGAGTGTGTGTAGCGAAGTGATGTTCCCAACACAGTTAAATGAGATTTTGGTTTTCTGATGACTGGGCTGCTTCAAATATTTAGTCTGGACAATATGCTGTTACTCTAAAGGGATGGTGAAGCTGAATGCAGTCACTGAGGTCGGGTGCCTGGTGTTCTAAAGATTTTATTCATTTACAACTTAAGCTTGTGCTAGCGTGACACATGGGTTCAGTGCCCTCTGTTCCACCCAGCCCTCCCTCTCGCTGCTCCACTCTCTGCACAGACACACACCTTTGGATATTAGTCATTATCAAATAAAGTAAATAAGACACCTGCATGACATATTAACTAAGTGGAAATTAGTTTGGTTCGTTTTCGCTATAATGTTTGGTTTAGACTTTGATGAAATATTGAAAATAAAAAAATATGGACAAATAGAGATATATAAATATATAATAAACAACCAATAAGAAACACTACATATACACAAAGCATTTACAGAAGAAATGTGAGACAAGAACAGCACAATGAACCTAACAAAGCCAGGAATAACAGAAAAAAGACTTAGAAATCTGATACCTTGTCTTCACCGCAGGCTGAGGGATAATGAGACACAGAGAGAAAGAGGTGATTCAGTGATGTTTCAGTGTTAGAAAAAATGGCCCTGAGCTGCAGCAGCTCACACAGCCATACTATCAAAATCCCACCAAAATGGACTTTAGTGTTTATGTCCTGTGCTGAATTCACTTGTGATTCGTTGATGAGGATTCACAAATATCGGTCAAATCCTGAGAGAATGAAGTTGACATGTGAGGAAACAAAGAGTTAAAAAGCCCCCACTACCTCAAAGAGGCTGGGACTTAGATTTAAAGCTGTTCCTTGGCTCTGTGCTGGATGATTTCATGCCACTCTGGTCGACGGGAAAGGAATCCTAATGAGCTGACCCAACATGGACGCAGCTAGATCAGAGGCAGGATAGACAGGTTATGCCTCTGATAGAAACTATTTAGCAGAAAAGGATATTGTTTATATGGCCACCCCCCCTCAAACTGTGAGGCCCCACATGCCTCTGCAGCGCAGTCTGCAGGAATGTCACACAGCTAGAGAGAGGCTGCTGCTGAAAGGATATCTTTTTTTGCTCCCCAATGCGGAGGAAAGCTGATCCATGCAGTCCTGTTGTCATCTATAGGACTTCAACCTCAACAATAGCAGAAACAACCTCTCAAAGTAGCGCACAGAGTCAACCCCATCCACTCTTATAATGCAGGTTAAGTCTGGTAGTACCACACAGCCCCAATATGACGAGTATGTGTGTAGCACTCGTGTTTGTTTTGATATTTTAATGTGAAGCACTTTCATCTACCGTGAGGCTCTAAAAATAACTTTACTTACTCACTTACCTACTAATAAAGCTTAGATTGTTTACAGCAACTAGTAGAAATAGTAATAGAAATAACAATCTCGTGCGCAAAGATTTCTGACACAGGTCAATCATTTACACGCATGCAGCAGAATTAAATCGGTGGAAAGAACCGAGCGGACTGTGATTAGTGCCCCGGCTCGCTTTGTATTAGAACGAGGCCTGCACCACAATAAAAGCACGCGGCACCGTTAACCTTAAGTCCGCATGAAAAGCACACTGCTTGAAAGAAGATGAACGAGACAACCAACAGCTGAACTCACCGGCGCTTTAAAAGCAACTCTGAGCTCCTTCACAGAGAGTCGGATATTGAAAGTCGTAGAGATTTGAGAGAGAGGGGGCTGTGGTTTGGTAGCGCAGGACCAGCCCTTTCCACTGCGTGCGCGCGCACACACACACACACACACACACACACACACACACACACACACACACACACACACTGCTGAAGCTCCTATAGGAGGACGAGATGCTCTCAAGAGACCGCTACGACGTGCAAGGAGCTAGGTCACGTGATCTGACGGAGGGAGCCGATGTAGCACGAGTCACTCCAACGGACACGTTAAAGTAATAAGGAAAAAGTATTATATTAAACAATTATCCCTGAACACTTAGGTTGTTAACACAATATAAAGTCTAGCAACGAACTAAACTGCACTAACAGTTTTGATATCCACGTTTTACTGAAGCCAGAGGTTCAAAGCTTTTACACCTGTTCGACCAACAAGCAGCTGTTTTTGTCGGTCACGTCACCAAAACGCTGCACGTCGCAGCGGTCCATCAAAACAGGCGCAAAGGCCGCATGCTCACACCCACAGTGATTAAACCCTGCGCTAGGTGTGGTGGTGTGGTGAAGATAGATACAGTGCCACACAATAAACTGTGTGTTTAAGCACTGGCCACTGCATATGTCGTATATTCGCAGGTTTTGTTCAAATAAAGAAATAATCTCCGAGATTCAAATGATTTGACAAAATTGACTCTTAACATATATTCTCCTAGAATAACAATGCAGTATATATAAGTTACATTTATCATGTGTAGATGTTCGATGAATTATCCACCAGGAAAATGTTCTTATACAAAATAATGAAGAGCAGAGTAATTAGCATTTAGTTGACTAGAAAGAACTTAATATGGACACCTTCACTAAATCACTGACAAACAAATCTTAGAAAAACAAGAATGGGCTATGCATGTATTGGAAAACTACACACTGACAATGTTGAAATAGATACCAGGTTATGGACAGGCCAATGTAAAATCTGCTCACTAAAAAAGTTCACAAGTTTGTGTTGCATTATATCATATCTACTTGATAAGGATACCTGGCTTGGCCTTGCCCAGTAACCTTTACTTTACTTTGCTTGGCAGATGCTTTTATCCAAAGCGACTTACAAGGGGCAAGCGCTGTGTGTGTCCTTTGCATTCCACTATTCTACTCCTACTTTACTTAAAGTAAAATGACCATTTATCTAAGACAACATTAAATCTTACTTACACGATGACACTGAGTGGAGCCTATTAAATGTTGTGTGAAAACATCAGAGCATGTATAGTTCATGACTCCTGAATGTATTCTAGAAAACCTTGATTGTATTGTTGCCTTAATGTTTGCTAATAGCTCAGAAGAGAAGCTTTTAGTCACAGAAATGAAACAAAAACACGTATCTTGTTTGTGTCTCATGAAGATGTGCATCATCACTCAGAGCTCAGTGGTCACGCTGTGGAAATCACCATACAGTAATCACTGAGTCTGAGCTTGTTAGGTATTCGGTATAATTAGTGCTGATGATTAGTTGTCATATTACAGGCTCACAAACAACACTGTGTAGACATAGCGTTCAGTGGTTTATGATCCACCCTTCTACCAGCTCCACAATAATAAAAACAGTCCCCAGAGGATCTGCCTTGGTTTGGATGATTGTTACTTTACGGGGTGGGTCAAATGCAGAGAATAAATGTCATTGTAACATGTAAAAATGTATCAATGACAATAAAGATGATTCTTCTTCTTCTTCTTTCAGCACTGCGCCACATATGTCTCCTGCAGCATTCACATTTATTAGTGGTGGCCCTTGCAATGCAGCATCTACAAGTGACAGTTATACTAAGTAGCTTTTTTATTTTCAGTGTAGACCTCCATCCTGAATTTATTTAAACAAAGGTGGATTCGCGGATGCGCGTTATCATTACACACAAACATTGAAACATTTCAGAAATGTATTTAGCGAAGCTCCTGACTAAACCAGCTGGTCAAGCAGATTGAAAGCTATTTGACTAAGGATTCCTTCTGCTGTCATTTGCATAAAGGATGCAAGAACAGGATATAGATACAAGATCACATTATGGAGCATAATGTATGTGCTGTTCAGCTGCCTGGATGCAGACATCCTCCAAGCCTTTGGTGGGAATGTCATTAATATCACTCTTTCACAACTCTCAGGTTGTTGTACTCATTTTAATCCCTTACAATAACACATTTAGCCCTTTTTTTTGGAATTCTGTGACGTACACCGCTATAGAAGTTCACACAAATATAAATCAAGCAAATAGAAAGGGTAACCATAAATGCAAGACACAGCCCACCACTATTTTTGAACATTCACAAAGTCAAAAAAGGTGGATAAAAGCCGTGCTTCATGTTGCTTTTAGGCGTGTCCCTGTTTGTATTTCAGTTGCAGATATGTACCTGTATTTACATTTGCTACTGTCTGTTCACCTCACCTGTCCACTGGAGGCCCCACCCTCTTTTTCCATCCCATGCTGCAACTATAAAAGAGGCTGTAACAAAGACACGTCTGGATTGTGTTCACAAGTGAAGCCAAAGGAAATCCAGTCGCACCATTCAGAGAGTCTATCATTTGTGCAGCTGAGAGACGAAGATGACATCCACAGCGGATCGACTGGCCCGTCAGCAGGACAAGGACCAAGGCATTGGCACCAACCAGAATGCTGCGAAGTTCTGCCAGCAGGATTTTGACACTCTGCGGGAACAGTGTCTGAAGAGCAGACGCTTGTTTGAGGACGACTGTTTTCCAGCAGAGCAGAAATCACTGGGCTACAATGACCTGGGACCATATTCATCAAAGACCAGGGGAGTGGTTTGGAAAAGACCAACAGTAAGTGCTGCTAAAAAGAAACATACAATTACTACATGCTAAGTAATTTCTTACATTACACCACCGTGAGTGAGTTTGACAGTTACTCAAACAATAGGTATTGAATTATCTTATGCACCTGTGCACAGGCTAGACTGAAAACTATTTCAGCAGCACGGTCCTCTGCTTCAATCTGAACTGATTCAGCTGCCTTTTCTTAATGTGTACCATAAAACAGTGTTACAACAATGTTATTTAGGAATGTAAACCCGTCATTAATATAATGCTGCTCTGTGTAGGAGCTGTGTGCCAGCCCACAGTTCATTTGTGATGGAGCCACAAGGACGGACATTTGCCAAGGAGTGCTTGGTAAGTAAGATCAAAGAAGATGGGCAAATGCTTGAATAAACGAGATAAATTACAGAGTGTTTTGTTTGCTATATGGCAACCACAAACATCCCTTGTTTAATTCTCCACCCAACCTATTATTGAGAAACAATGAGCACTGGGAGTGGTGGTGGTGGGGGTTGGGGGATGGGTTTTTTTTTTGCCTTAAGTTCCTCACTGCATTGAAAACACTATATATAGTGCTGCCTACTCTCAGAGTGTATCTGTACCTGTACACAGGTGACTGCTGGCTTCTGGCTGCCATAGCCTCTCTGACTCTAGACCAGCAGTTCCTGGATCGTGTTGTGCCCCAAGGACAAAATTTCGCTCAAGATTATGCTGGGATTTTTCACTTCCAGGTCAAACAAAGACTTTTTCCATCTAACCATCGACATGAACCTGCTTGCTGCTTCTTGTCTTCTTTTTCTTGCCTTCATTGTTGTTTTTTTGTTCTCAGCTGTGGCAGTATGGCGAGTGGGTGGATGTGGTGATCGACGACCGTTTACCCACCAGAGATGGGAAGCTGCTGTTCGTTCACTCAGCTGAGGGTTCAGAGTTTTGGAGTGCACTGCTGGAGAAGGCCTATGCTAAGTATGGATTGTTTTTTTTTATATATTCATTCGAACCCTGATGGTGTCGAAATCTGTAGTCACCTCCCATTTTGTCTACGTTTGACAGGGTGAATGGCTCCTATGAGGCCCTGGCAGGTGGGAACACCATCGAAGGTTTTGAAGATTTCACAGGAGGAATTGCGGAAACATACGCCTTAGACAAGGCACCACCAAAGCTCTTCCAAATTATGCAGAGGGCTTTGAAACTGGGCTCACTCATGGGTTGCTCTATTGATGTAAGTCTAATTTACATACTGATTTTCATACCAGTTTGCAAAAAAAAAACCAAAGAGATAACCTTTTGGCATGTTTGTTCATGCTCATGTCAGATCACTAGTGCCTATGAGACAGAGGCAGTCACAGCTCTCAAACTTGTCAAAGGACACGCATATTCAGTCACCGGTGCTGAAGAGGTATATTACACAATTGTTAGCTTTGTTTTTTGTTTGTTTGAACAAGTTTTAGTTTTTACTGGATGTCTGTTACGCTGCCCAACTCTTGCATTCTCCTTCAGGTGAAGTACCAAGGCAAGGTGGTTCAGCTAGTTCGCATCAGGAACCCATGGGGTCAGGTGGAGTGGACAGGTCCTTGGAGTGATGGGTAAACACTTTATTCATGAAACAGGAGCTGCCATTGTTTTATTCTGGGGTTTGTTTAAACATGATGATGATGTCATTTTGTTTTTTTAATAAAATTAGATCCAATGAATGGAAGTATGTCAGCGAAGCTGAGAAAAAAAGGTTTAATAATGTTTCTGAAGATGGAGAGTTCTGGTAAGTCCTTAATCTTTCCCTTACATTACAATCAGTATTTATTTCTTTGTCATGTGGTTTGTGAGCTTAACCCCCTAGATTACCAAAGCAACTACTAAAGGGGAATAAAAAGAAGTGGGAATTTCATAAAAAGACAGAAAAAGACACTGGTCTCTGTGTTAGAAATATGCCTCTCTCCTTAGGATGGCCTACTCAGACTTTATCAAGCAGTTCTCCAAGCTGGAGATCTGCAACTTGACTCCAGACACTCTGACGGACGACAGCCCTCACCGCTGGAATCACTTCCAGTTTGAAGGGTTGTGGAGGGTGGGTTCGACTGCCGGAGGCTGCCTTAATAACCGAGGTAAGGAAAACTGAAACCGCGTATATGTTTCAACAAAAGGTTTTGTTATACTACTTCATTTACACTTGTGCATGTTCCAGCCACATTCCCATCCAACCCCCAGTTTGTGTTACGCCTGGAGGATGTAGATGATCATCCTCTGGATGGGAAACCTGGATGCACCTTTCTGGTGGGGCTGATGCAAAAGAATGGACGACAGCAGAAGAGGCTCAACCGAGACCTTGAGACTATTGGCTTTTCCATTTATAAGGTATTTCAGAAAATGTATTTACTCATGTTAAATCAACTATTTTACACCTTCAAACAATTGACTGACGTTCTTTGTCTGTTTCCTTTTAACAGGTCCCAGATGAGGTCTGTATCTGTGCTTGCACATTAATGTGGCCTTACATAAAACTGAAGTTGTAGCTACACATTTGAGGTGATATTGCACCTGAAGGTGAAGATTGTTTATTTGGTTGCATTGTAAACTCTTGTCCATTTTCAGTACAAAGGCAACAGCAATGTTCGTCTAGGTCCAGATGTCCTGCTGAGACAGAGACCTGTGGCCATGAGCAGCAGCTACATCAACTCGCGTGAAGTGTGTGACCGCTTCAAACTTCCTCCAGGGGAATATGCCATAATTCCCTCGACCTTCCTCCCTCACAAGAATGGCAGCTTTGTTCTCAGAGTGTTTTCAGAAAAAGATGCTGCCCCCAGGTCTCTGTGTTACAGTAACATGCAGATTAATTGTACATTTTAGATGAATGAAGGTTTCAGAGTTTTAGCTTTATGCAGCCACCTAGTGGACATAACAGGATGGTTTAAATTCATGTGTTCCCTTTTTTTAGTCCACTGGAGGAGAAGATTGCTGCTGAAATAGTGGAGGTAAAAATATATTTTGTTATTTTTGAAGACAATGTGTCACGTTCACATGTTGAAATAATATACTGGAATTTACATTGAAAAACGCATATGCTACTTTTTTATTTTTGTTTCACAGGAGGAGATATCTGAGAAAGACGTGGATCCTCATTTCAAGCAACTCTTCAAGCAAGTTGCTGGCCCTGTATGTAGATTAAAACTAAATGTTTAATCAGCTCTATACTGGGTTCAGTACATTTACATAACACAGGTAACAATGGTATTTCTCAAACAGGACATGGAGGTGTCTGTCTTTGAACTGATTCAAATTTTGAACAACATTGTCTCTCGCCGTAAGTACACTGGAAAGTTCGATTCAGTACATTTCCATTGACCAAAAAATTTGTTGGTAGCTATCTTTTGTTGCTTTTTGCAGGTTCTGATATCAAGGCAGGCAGCTTCACCCTCGAGACAGCTCGCCTCATTATCAGTCTGCTGGATGTATCCTCTTTAAAAACTCACTGTTTTTTATACAGTTGTTCAAGTGACAGTGACATTGTATAACCTTCATGCTAAGATATATCCATTTGTTGAACATACTATTTCAATAAATGAATATTTAAATGCTTTACAAGCTGAAATTTCTTCATAAACCTTAATATTTCTCAGAAAGATGAGACTGGCACGTTGGGACTTGTGGAATTCCAGCTGCTATGGAGAAAACTGCAGAAATACCTGGTAAGTTGTGTTATTTAGACTGAATGTTGCTCGTGTTGAATGCATCTGTTAACACGTATGTGTGCCTGGTTCACACAGGATATCTTCAAGAACCGTGACACAGACAAATCCGGTACCATGAGCTCACACGAGATGAGAGATGCTGTCACTGAAGCAGGTCAATTATACCAGACTGTTCAAATTACATTGGTCAATAATCAGATAATTTCCATTTTTGTGTTATGCTTTGCAACAAAACTTATCATCGTTTATTCTTTGTCAAAATATCTAATGCTACATCTAACAGGAGTGCTTTGAGTATGTGATTTATGGCTTCAAAGTCATTTGTGATAAGCGATGTCAGTCAGTTACTGGCAGACTGGAAAAGCCAGTTAGACCACTCCCCTCTTGTAAATAGATTTCATTTACATACACTGCCACAGGAGCAAAAACAAGCATTGGCACGGTTGCGCGCCATAAATCTTTCACTTTCACCAGGCTAATCTCTAATACTGTATTTAAAGTTGAAATAATAAACATCTAAGAGCATGACAGACAGGAAATGATGGCTCTTTTTTGTTCTTTCACAGGTTTCCAGATCAACAGTGCTGTGTTGCAGGCCGTCGTCAGTCGTTATGCTGATGCCCAGTACGCCATAGACTTTGACAGTTTTGTAAGCTGCCTCGTCAAACTGGAAATGCTCTTCAGTGAGTGTCAGCCAACACAACAATGTCGCTCCACGTCACATTTTGAGCATCTTTACATAATGAATCATTTCTGTTTCTTACCACCAGAAATGTTTAAGTCTCTGGAAAAAGACGGCTCAGGGAAGATTGAACTGGACATGCAACAGGTGTGTAAGAAAACAACCAAAGCATTTAGTCTGTCAGCACTTCTGGTTTAAACAGCTTAATTAATTATTTTGTTTCCTTTTGCAGTGGTTGTGCCTGGCGATCTACTAACTCAAGAGACAATACAAGCGAGGACCAAGGGCTTTCAGAACTTCCTACTGCCCTAATCCTCTATTGTAATGTTACCATAGAAACTTGGGGTGGAATAAAAACAGCTACTGAAAAGTTAATTGTAAGATAATTGTAACCACTTTATGTACTGACGATTGGTTAATCCATGTACGTGAGTTTATTCTATTTTGTTTTAAGAATCCATATCTGCAAAATGCAAGTAGTGACTAAAGTGTGAAATAAAAGTAGTAAATACATTTGTCTCTGAATTTTTGCATAATCTAAAAGCTAAAATATAATTTAAACTTTGTTGTAGAGGACATAAATATGGAGCTCAAGTACAGTACTTGAGTAAATGTTACTGCTCATGATAACATGTAAACGGCCTTGGCTGCAGTGGTCACAGATTTACTCACTTTTCTTGGAGTGAAGTTGCATTTGCATGTAGTCTATTGGTTATCCTGTCTATTGTTTGTTTGTTTTTATGAAGGTAACATGACAGTTTCAAATCCTGAAGGTGATTTTCCCATCAGTCTAATACCATTAACTTGTGTTCAGGTACTGCTGCCTCTGGGCTCCTGAATCCGTCTTTCCTGTTTTCATTTTTTCTAGATGATTTTTCCAGGAGCATACCGTAGTTTATTGGTGCAGTTTCCTGTGTGTACTGTATACGTTATATAAACTGCTAAAATCCCTCTAATTATTACAGCACCACAGTTTTTTGTGATCTATGAAAAAATCACAAATTCTCAGAGAGTGTGTGAGTGACGAGGAGAGAGGAGACACTGTCAGCTGCCGTACTACAGGAGGTGCACATTATTAAAGATTTAAATAAAAGTGGAAAAGAGACACAAACTGAGACAAGACCAGCACGGGAGTTAAGGAAGGGCTAAAAGACTCCGTAGAAAACCTAACAATGGATTTGACTTGATTGAGGCGGCATGACAGTGTAGTGTCACCTTACAGCAATGAGGGACCCAATCTAAAGACATGCAGTTAGGTTCAGGTTAAATTTGTGACCCTAAATAACCCATAGATTCAGATTCAGATTTTATTTGTCACATGCACATTCATACGGTATGCAGTGAAATGCTTAGACGACTGACAACGACCTCAGAAATGTTAGCAATTCAGAAATCTGAGCAATAGGTGTGAATATGAATGTTTGTCGTTTTTTAGACCGGTGACTACCTCACCTCTCACCCAATGACAGCTATCTAAGACTCTAGCACCCAAGCAATCCTTAGAAGGACAAGCAGCTAGAATAATGAATGGCTGATTTAACTTGACGTAATGTCTAATGATAGTCAGTTAGTCAGATCTTAAACCACGCTTGTTACGGTAAGATCTTTATAAATCAAAATGTCTCATAATGCTTTTCCTTACTTTCATAAGCAGACACCTTATTGTTCAATGCAAGCCATGTTCAATGCAATTTATTCAGTGGTTCAGGAAGCCTTGGTTTCTCAATCACTATCTTATAGTATCAGAAGAGGAACAGGCTGGTTTGACAAGTAGTGAAAATGGGAAAATAATCTGGGCAAATGCCATGGTTTAATATTAGGCCAGAGTGAAACAGACTGGGGTTCATGAATCAGGTGGTATCAATCTTCTAGGTTAACTCACAGCAAGAAGTAACTACGTAAACAAATTTCTCAAAATTCTGAGCCTCTGTTTTAATATTTGC
>JAUMHF010000007.1:6344427-6359015 GCA_032359275.1 Microctenopoma steveboyesi | reverse complement strand
TTCTAGGTTAACTCACAGCAAGAAGTAACTACGTAAACAAATTTCTCAAAATTCTGAGCCTCTGTTTTAATATTTGCTTACTTAAAATATATTTTAAGACTTTAGTTGTGTCAGACTGATGACATTCATGCGCAAAGAAATAACCCACACAGCACATGAAATAACATGTGAACCACAGGTAGCATCAAGTCCGAGCAGCAAACGTGCTTGATCTTATTTTAACTAATGAGTCTTCAGTGACCGATGATGTCCCGCTTCACAGATTCTAATAACTTTCAACATCATATGTAATACAGAGGGCATCTGCAGTAATTTACCAGTAGAGGTCACAGTTGTCATGGATTTGAATTGACTGCTGTAACTGAGTGGGCTGTTGCCAAACTTGCAACGTGCTTGCAGCAACACACAGAGAGCTGCAGAGCAGTAATTTCCTGTCATATGTGGTTCAGGGTTGTATTTCCCCTTTTACTACTTCATAAGGTTTCTCCTGGAGGCCACTAGCTCTGAGAGGCAGGCCTTTCCTTGATAATAAAACTAAAAAATACAACACCAAGACACTAAAAGTCAGCTTTCTGTAGCTAAATCCTACTTCTTGACATAAAGTACATGTATTGCATATTTCACAGTTTAAAGCTTCCAGGTAAGTTGTGACATGCTGACATTAAGGCACCCAGCTTTGTGGAAAAGGATGTTGGGCGGGACCCTGGCTCTCTGTAAACCGCTAATCCACACAGAAGAAGCTAACCACCACTGTGATGCTGAGTATCTGGGTTTAAAAATAGCCGCTGTGGAGGAAGAGTTTACTATTCACTAAACTGAACTCCACTTAAAGTTCATGTACATGTCCTATAAGAGAAGAATGGTATTCTTTTTCCATTTGCAAATGAGCTAGTTCACAGGTTTACACAGGACATGATCTTGTTGTCACCAGAAATTGTGGTATCAAAAGAATATATGTATGGAATAAAATGAGTAAAACATAAGCTGTAAGCTGATGTTAAAGTTATACTGGAACATCAGAATGCTATCAGCCAAAAAAGTATCCAAGTCATTAAATATATGTAAAGGAATGAAAGTCAACAGAAGATATATAAATAGTAAGTGATGTAAAAATACACGCTGTATTCACGCACAGTAAATGTACTGTTTAACTGAAAGACAGAGGGAAAGTAGTAACAGGACAGGATCTGTTGTGTATTATTATACAGACAAACATGGGAAACCGTGAGTTTAATATCAAAATACATTTTCTTTCACATTTTTTTCCCTGTTGATAAAGATCCGTCAGCGATGGAATCTCAAATCAAATATTTGTTTTCTCAAAGTTCTTTTAATTGTTCCTGAATCACAATTTCTTTTTGTGAAGCCTATAAAATGCACTGACTCTCCACAAACCAATTGTGTTCATGTTCATTTACAGCCAACTGTTACCCCTGGACACTTACCAAATCCCTTTCCAGAAGACAGGGGAATTATTTTGGCACATCTCTGCATTTATTCCACCGTTTACCTTATAAGGTAAGATCAGATTAGTTAAACTGAACAGGTTTGCTCTCCATACATGGGTGTTGTCTGCCACTCCTACCTATGATTGGTTTAAAAACACCTGAGTGTCTTATTTGTTAAGAAAGACATCTACCAAACTAGAGCAGACAAAAGCTCAACATTATATTCCTGTATGCAACACAATAAAGTAAGTATTTATTCATTGTGATTTAGGCTTCAAATGTAGTGTGATTCAATGCAAATACTGAGGTTGAAGCTAAAACTGAGTCACACCTGGTACGAGGGGGGTGGGCCTGCACTTGGAGGTGTGCTTATTTAACACTGCTCCTCCTCTGTGAGTCAACCTGCTCTCCTTCCTTATTACCCTTCCGCAGTGTGACTGTTGCTGCCATTTTTCTCTGCTGCCTGTTTCCTTCACACATCAGAAGCAAAATGGTGAGTAAAGAGTTTGGGGAAACTGACTTGCGGTGTGTCCACTTAGAACTTTTTCTGTTTCTGTATGCCTCAAACAACACGTGTGGAGAGATGAGGAAACTCCAAAATGTCTGTTTAGCAAAAAGTGTAAAAATGTAGAATCTAAGCGGCATTGTGTTGCAAATATCCAGAGTATAAGATTTGCATTTCATGTTAGTTTGAGGAAAATATTTGTTAAGTGAGGAGAGAGCTTGGTTTGAATGGACTTGTTCAAGGTGTGGTTTTGCCTCCAAAATGGAGGGAGCTTTTGTCTGTGTTTCAAACTTGTTCTAAGACAATCCCTTGGGGCGGTCTTTCTTGTGCTAACTTGCTCCACAATGTCTGGAATGTGACAAAGCCAAGGTCTTGACAATTCATACAGAAGCTACACCCATGGTGTGTTTCCACTAAAATCTTGGTAAACTCTTTGGACATTAAGCTACCTAAATGGTGCCAACACTTCTCTGCACAGTCTAGTTTCGAAGAACTTCCTGTTCCTTCATCTTTTGTTTCTGCTTTCTCAAAACCAAAGTACAAGTGAACAGTGTTTGCTTAAAGAAATCTGCTCAAGGCCCAAATCATAAGCCTAAATATTCCTACTATGACAGTCTACCAACATTTTCAGATTTGACAAGAATTGGAAAATTGACATGGCAGCTCCTTTTCTTTCTTTTTTTTTTTTTTTTAATTCCAAATCCTGAAAAGTTAGTATTGTCTTCTAAGTTATAGAATACTTAGAGATTAGAAGGGGTGGAACATTTTGACTTCGTTAGCCAACCAACATGTGACTTGTGGGAAATTATTTGTTTTCATTTTAACTAAAAATGTCATGTTTTTGTTCTCAAAACAGGCATCTGGAGTGAAAGTTGCTGACCGAGTCAAAGACATCTACAATGAAATGAAAGTAGTGAAAAATGATGCCGATCAGAGGAAACGGATACGACTGGTAGTGTTCCACATCACAGGTGGCTACATTGACATTGAGCACATTCACCGAGAAGAAGACCTGGACGGGAAGGATGTCTACCAGTTCTTTCTGAGTCTGCTGAAACCTGACCAGTGCCGCTACCTGCTGTATGACTGCCACTTTACTTCCGCAGAACAAGGAACTAAAGAAGAACTGGTCTTTGTGATGTGGTAAGACATCGTTTTTAAATAAAATTTAACTGGATCCTCCATTAACTGCAGTCTGTAGAGGTGGACTAGTAATATAGTTTTTGTTCTCCCATGGTTAAGAGCTGAAGTATTCTGATTTTAATTAATATTTTAAAAACTGAAGCAAAGTTGATTGACTGACAGTTGATTCGTGATTTCTCTTCATATAAGGGCTCCTGAAACGTCAACCATCAAATCAAAAATGGAGTACGCTGCTTCAAAAGATTCGATGAAGAAAACCCTGTCGGGTAAATATTCTTTTTCAGTTTTATCAGTTAGTCAAACCTTTATCCACTGTTATATTATAGGTCCATAAATCAAAATGCCTGTGTTTTTGTATGGGATAGGATTCAACAGAAACGGCTTAAACAAGTTCTTATGTCTTCAACAGGTATGAAACATGAGCTGCAGATGAATGACCTGTCAGATTACGGTCTGAGGGATAATTTTGCAGAAAGAATGGGAAAACGTGTAACCCACCTTGAGGGTCAACCTGTGCGCTGTTGAAGCAACATGCAGTCTTTCCTCACTTAATAAGCAGACGCCTTTTTAGTGGGAGTAGGAGGATAATGGCTTCCAAATTGGGTTTTTGTTTTTCAGCGGAGCTTAGAGGATGGTTGGGGCTTTGGATCGGGTGAGGTTTTGTAACGACACCCTCAAAGTCGGTGCCCTACTAGACTTTAAAGATCTAATTTTATTTGCCCCCACATCAGTCTATTCCCATATCTCTAACTTCTCTGTTTCTCAAACAAGTAATAGTTTTGTTCATTCAGTGCATTTACCATTATAGGCAACTTGTTCTATGTGAGCTGGTCAAATGGTCATGACTTGTTCAATCCATACATCTTTATATTGTAAACTATCCTGGACACCCACCCAATGGGTTAAAGTCAGCAGTTTGTATACTGCATATTGTCAAATAAACTCAATGCAACAAATTATGTATTTGTTTTGTTATGGATTTTTTTTTTCTTTGAGTTTGTAACGGTCAACCAACTTTTCTAGTGTTTCTACTTAAATTTGGTTGCTACAGCCATGAGGTCCACAGAGACAACATGAAAGAGAACGTTTTTGGGAAGTATTATTGGGAACAAAGGGAAATGATGACGCTGTTATGGCCCTAACTGCAGTGGAGATGCCTTGAGGTTACTAGATTATGTTGAGGAATTCTGAGCTGCAGTAGCTGCATGGACGGACCATCTAGCAGTTTAAGTGTAGCTGCACATGGTGTCTGTGCAATCCATTTTAATCTGCTTTACTTCAATGAGCAACCAGTCTTTCCTAATAGTATATGCTTTTCTGCATTTCACTAGTGACTTTATTTGTCTGACAGGCTTCTGATGTCTTTTGTTTGAATCTAACAAACTTAAAAACGTCATCTCATCACTATAAAACCTGGAATCCATTTAAACGTTTGAGTGAACGCACGATCAGACCTCCTTGTCCGTCTTAACTCGGCACAGTTACGGAAATGATACTAATGACATCTCGCCAAATACGGAGCTGACACTAACATCTGTCAGGACCGCGCTGGCACGTGTCCCGCGGCGCTTTAGTTCCGCTTCCGCATCTGTGTAGCGTGCGCCGTAAGACTTCAACTTCCTGAGGGTACTGTTTGGTTTAAATCGCGTAAATGACTGCAATTAAACAAGAACTAGGCTCAGTATAAGGTCGGTGTCTTTATCTCGGATACATATACCACCGTTATTTGAGCCTCGGCGATGTGGGCGTGTCCAGTGACGCAGACCTCATACCCGAAACAGAACCATAAATGGCATAACAAAGCCCTCAATCCAACTCGATCTCATGATCTACTTCCTGGTGCGTGTAGCTAGTGAGGACACCCTCATCTCACTGTGTCCAAACCTGCCAGCAGTGCCACGTTTTTAAATGCATAAACGCGAGTGGTGTTCGTAATGATAACGTGGTTGGAGCTGCTGCAGAGGGACAAGTGAAGCCTCCATTTTGATTTATGATCTGTGCTGCAGTGTACAAATACTTCCTGTCACAAACTAAAACTAGCTGACAGGTTTCTGTGAGCACTGTGTTTTAAGTAGCAACATGACTCAGTAGCCACCCTGAAGTAAATGTAATCTTTTAGAGGTTAGAAGGATGTGCACTGCATTTATTTGAAGACTTATTGATTCATTTGATCTGCAGCTCAAAATATAATATATACTAAACTTGTACTGCTTTCATTGATTCTTTACAGCAACCAATACAGAGACACAGAAACAGCCATGACATAGAGCTAAACCGTCCTTTATTCATTCATACGAGTTCAAATTCAATGCGTGTTACTGGCAGCCGGCTACAGAGGAAACGCAGGCCCTAAAGTTTCTGTATTGTTGAACTATAAAATGTTCCCATCATTCAACCACATAGAAAAGACATACAAAGTAATTGCACAGGTTGATGTACGTTAGACGTACAATCGCTTTTCCCTTTTAACACTGAACTATAGGGGAATGTTTGGAATACAAGGCGGGAGGATAAATAACTTCTGACACAGCCAGAAACTGACAATGGAATGTGGGTTTTCAATGAAGATTGCAGCAGGAGCTTCTCTAATCTTAATTTGAAATGTTCATATTATCAAACACGATTCCTCCATTAACTACCGTACATTGAAATCGTTCTGGAATGCATAACTCTGGTAATTATAAGGCATATTTGGCAGTTTTGTGTAGTGTCTGCAGTAAACTTCTCCTTAGACAGACGTTCCTTCCTTTAGCTCCACGTACTCTCCCTTTAAAACCAAAATACGGAAGAAGATTAGTTCCAAAAATTGTCACACGCACAAAATCATTTTGAGTTTAGAAGTATGTCTGTGTCGCATTGGTATCGTTTTCCTCACCTTGCCTTCCAGGTGCTCATGTAGTGTTCTCACCGTCTCTCTCTCTTTGGTCAGTTGCTCCTGAGTGGCCTTGAGAAGCTGCTGGAGCTTGGTGGCTGCCTGGCCCAGTTCTTTGGATAGCTTCTTTTCCTTTTCCAGGCGCTCCTGCTTAAACAGCAGTAGCAAATATTACCATCAAGCAAGAATGAGACTTAACAAGATGTGTCAGTAAAAAAAAAAAAAAAATCAGTAAACATTCTCTAACCAAATAAAAGTAAAACTTTAATTCCCCAGTAAAACACACAAACATAAGTTGATCTTGGTTCTGTTTTTTTTTCATCTGAAAGTCAGTTGTCACAATTTTACCCTGTTGAATGGTCCATTTTATTAAACTACATTCAAGTTAACCAATGCAGAGCTAGTTAAGTACCCGACTCCAGTCATTCAGACAGAAGTAACAGCAAAGTGGCATTGTGACATATTAACTGTCACTGGGGAAAGTGGTGCAACAGACTGAGGAAAATTGAAAATGAAAACTTAAATTAATTTACAAATAACATTCAAATAAAATCCATTTTAAAACTTAAAGATGGTAACGTTTGGTTTAAACACAAAGATCTAATGCTGGAAAATAAAACTACGTTCAGTGTGAAAACACAATTTCAGACACATTAATGACTCAGTGATTGGAGCTGGTTGTACTTTACTGTGTGTGTGTGTGTGTGTGTGTGTGTGTTGCTTGGAGATACTCTTTAGGGGGTGGAGATTTATAATACTCCTAATACTGTTACACACCTTGAGCTGAGCAACATCTTCACCGTCAGCTTGCGGTGACTCTGCAGAACCATTCAAAAGATCCAGATGAGCCTGAAGCTCTGTTATAGTCTTCTGGGCCTGGCAGTTGACAACAGACATTGTTATCCATTCAAATCCTTGGGTGTGAAAATACTCAAAGAGTGCATCAGCACAAAGAGTGCATCCATACCTGCTCAAACTCTTCTGAGAGCTGCTGCCTCTGAGCCTCCCTTGCGTGTAGTTTCTCGGTTGTCTGACTTAACTCGTTCTGTACCTGATGGTAGGCAAACGTGTACACGCAGAATAAATATACACAAAGATAAATGGATAACACATATATGTGTGTATGCAAACAATATTGTGCCAAAGCAGCCGCACTAGACACCCACACACACACAGAAGCTGCTCGACTCGCTTACAAAGTTAGTTTCCTCTCAGACTACTTCATGTGAAAGGCTGAGGACAAACACAAAATCTCTGTTTCCGTTAATAATTTCACAAAACAAATATCTGTAAACGAAAAAAGGAGAGGTGAGCATGCTGGAAAAAGTGAGAAAAAAAGCAGTGGTTGGAATTCTATCCACTCAGTGCACACAGTGGTTAGCATAAAAAAAACTGTCCCGTCAGAGGAGAACTGGACAGACTGGAAATACAGCCGTTCATTTTCAGTCGCTCGGTATTCACGTAACGCGGCCACATCCTCGATTTAACAGTTTGATCACGCTACTTACATAAGCAATATCAAAAGGACGTGGCTTATTAAAAAAGGAGTGGCTGTTTTGGGGGATTTTGTTTTGAAATTGAAATGTAAAAAAGCACAGGTGTCGTTGTCAGTGTCCAGTGCTCTCTGACAGGAAATGAGAAATGCCCTGTGACCTGACTGTGTTGAGCCTCAGCTGGGCCATTTTGTTCTCGCTGAGCCTGCACAGTGACCTCGCTCAGCTGCTCTCTGACCTGAAACGGAAGTCATCACTAGTCACTGGTCATACAACCTCAGTGAGAGTTCTCCATCCGTCTCTGACACCTCAGCTGGCTGGTTGTGTAGGTTAAAGACAGATTTAGAAAAGTTCCTTCACATCGATATCTCATAATGAACATGTCTACCTCTCAACTCACATGTTACTTATGTATGTGTGAGTGAAAAAACAGGCAAAGTCACCTTTGCCAGCTCCTCCTTGTGTGCCTGGGTCTCCATCTGGGCCGAATTCAGCTGGCTTTGACACTGTGACAGCTGCAGCTTCAACTAATCACAGCATGGAAATGAAGCAAAGTCACATCATTAGGTAATTTAATGCCTCAATCAAAATATGAAACATATGAACTTAAGGTTGTGTGAAAAGTTCAATTTTCCACTGTTAATTTCACCTCTCCAGCTGGGCTTCCAGAAGTGTTATTTGTTCCTTCAACTGCAGCGAGAACACAAAACCTGACATTTCTAGCCTGCATGCTCACCTCAGGACACCATTTCACTCACGTGTAGGAAATCCTTACCTGTTCTACACTTTCGTTTTCTGCCTCCAGTTTGCTGACCTTCTCCAAAGCCTGGTAGAGTGACAGAGAGAAAACAACTAAGCAGGAGAAACCCATGAAAACTGAATTCGCATTTGGACACAGGCTCAATATGACATTACTCAGACTTTGTACTTGAGAGCTGGTAAGATACAGTCCGTTTAACATTGAGCCGACTGCCTCGGACATCTGTGTTGTCACATGGAGCTCCTCTGGGTGATGTTTAACAAAGTTCCGGTGCATACAAAAAAGCTATAACGACTTCACTTACCTCCCTCAGTTGTCCCTCTGAGTTAGACACCTTGGACTTCCACACCAGCTCTTCCTCCTCCACATTCTTCTGCAGATGTTTGAGCAACCCTTCCTATACGGGCAAGGAAAGAGGAATAAAAAAGCTGTATAAACTGACTCCAGCACATTATGTAATCTTCTGTGTATTGAAATTAAGATTTGTTGCATACACGTTATACTCTGAGGCACTTACTGTTTCAGCAAGGACTGCCCTGTACTGTTCACATTCAGCCTGTAGAGAGGTGTGGTTCTCCTGAGCCTCCTTCAGCTTCTCAAGCAACTCCTGAAACAAACAACATACCTTCAGAACTTCATCTGCCTCTTTAATTCAAGTAACGTGCAACAATATAAAACAGCGACGCACCGGCGATGCTGTGCTTGACTGAGACTCCTGGCTCTGCTGTTTAAGAGTCTCCTGAGCTTTTTGTGTAAATACTCGCAACCACTTAGACTAAGAAGGGAGAAAATAAAAACGCAGGCATAAAATACAACATTGTGTGCATATTGTTTTACAGAATCAGGAATCATTTAATCAGCAATCAGCTGTTCTCACCTGCTCTGCCTCTAAGGGTATCTGTGGGAAGAGTGTCTGTAAGGTTTCTTTGGTTTCAGATTGGAAAGCTGTCAGCTGTGCCACAACGTTCTGCTAAAACAATGGATAACACAAGCAGTTAAGTGATTTGAATGATCTAAAGCTTTGATGTAAAGCAGTCTCAGATGATCGCTCCTGGAGTATATAAGGAGTCTTACTGCATCGCTGGTCAACTTCTCCCTCACTTCTCTCAGCTCCTCCTGTAGTGATGTGAGAATGGCTTCCTTCTCAGTCAGACTAGCAACAATGAGGAAGAGACAAAGCAGCCATCTAAATAACAGTCCTAACAACACAGGAGCCTATTCATTCATTCATATCACAGACTCATGTACCTTTTTTGTAGTTTTCCGAGCTCTGCGGAGCTATCGGACTGCTGAAAGGAAGAGGACATGCAAAAGAGTCACTGAGATAATGTTTTGTTCTGCAGTGCAGCTCTCAACGTGGACTCGTGCAACGTGCTGAAAGGCGCACTCACTGGTGTGTTCTTCAGCTGCACCATCTCTTCTTTGAGGTTGTTTAGTTCATCCTGAAGTGACGTAATAAGGCTGGCATCCTCACTGAAGGGACACACAGTTCATACAGACAACAGTAAGGCTAAATAAGAAAAATTCAAACGAAGACGTGGCAAGTAGGTAAGATAAGAGCTGAACAGAAACGGCACTATACCTATTGTTTCTTTGCTCCAGCTCAACAACAGTTTTCTCCTGTCAGGAGAGTAGAATGATTTTATTATATATTTATTTATATGATTAAAAACATTCCTTATAACTCTTTGGTAGTAGATTTAAATATCTGTGAGACTTACGGCAGCTTCCTTCTTTGTCTGCAGTTGCTTCAGCTCCTCTTGAAGTGTGTTCAACTGTGTGTCTTTCTCCTGAAGGCTACGGACATAGTAATTATTTCATCAATTAATGGGACCAGATCCAGCTGTGATGTCGACTCTGAAGAAAGGATAATTAACACTTACCTGAGCTTGAGCTGTTCCAGCTCAGCAGCACTCGCCTGCTGAATCAGACATGACAAGTGTCCTTATAGGCAACTATATGCGTTCAAGTACCTGATCACTTCAGAAAAGTCAGACTGACAAAGTATGTCCTACCTGATTGTTATCCTCTTCCTTTTTGTTCTGACTGGCCTCGAGCAGCGAGTTGATGGAGGCCAGCTGCTGTACAAGCTGGCTTTTCTCTGCCTGTGTCTCCTCCAGCTGGGCAGTAAGGGCATCAATCTGAGTGGAGCGTTCCTTGATCTCAGCCTCCAGACTCCCCATACACACTTGATATTCTGCAGGTACAAAACAGCTCTCAATGTTTTTCCAGATATTATTAGATAATATCTAATAATATAATATTCTACAGTAGCTATATGTGATATAGTGACTTGTGCCATATAATGCATTTAAAATATGTCAAATTCAATCCAATCATTATATTATTCAATGATCATGTTTCCCCAGCCTCTGACCTGAAAGTGTGCTGCTGTCCTGCTGGGCCTTGTCTAAAGTGGTCTGCAGGCTGCTGTTTCTGCTCTGTGATGTCCTGAGCTCTTCAGAAACCTCTTCCAATCGCCTCTGTAATGCCTGCTGGCTCTCCACATGGCTGCCCTGACAACAGAATTCATCACAATGTGTCAGCAGGGGGCAGCAGAGATGCATTAATGATCATACATAGTGGCACAAAACCGTGTGAGCTCATCAGACACAAATGATCTATGCAAAGAATCTTTAAAAACAATCTTCCCACACGTTTTAGAGAAAAAATAAACAGTATATTCACAGATAATTCAACTATGAGAAAATCCGTAAAATCTTCGGCCTGAGGTTGTGTAACACAAAAACAAACATCTTAATAAGATGTCAGGCAGTTTCATTAGAATTTCTCTAAGGAAGTGTTTTGAAGGAAGTGCTCCAAGATAATTACCCTGCTTATCCATGTTAATGCTGGATGAAAGCTAGCCAGTCTACAACTAAACTCACCTCACGTAAAAGAATAAAAATTAGTATAAGAAACCTGTCTGATAGATACTGGCTAATGGCCTAATTGCACAACATGTTTTTAGGCCAGTTTAAACTGCTGCAAGCAACAGTAAATTATTAAACTAAACGAACACATGACTGAGGGGAAGTGCTGACTCACTTGCACAACTTGCAGTATTTCAGACCAACTGAGTTCTATTAGTCAGAGACTGCATAGGCTGATGGTGTATATACAAATATGTGCTGTGTGTAAACATGGCGGGAGACGAGAGATGCTCCTCTCCTTGCACATATTTTAGCTGTTGCTGTGCTGCATTCTGCCTGCAGCTCCATTACTGTCTGGCTGCTTTCCAACTCTTCTCTGGGCTCTGTGATTACAAGACAATTAAACTTCCCATAACATTAAAGGGGCCGGTGATGATCGATGTGAAAGGTCTAGGCTCGCATTTTGAGACTCCCTAGCTAATTGGTTGCTCAGACAACAAACAATTTCTAAAAATAAGCTGTAATACATTTGTTTCCATGTGGAAACTTGATCATGTGCAGTGTAATTTATGACAGACAGGATGTGGTGATCCCACAAGGCAAGTCAACCTGCAGCAGAGAGAGTTGCTTCTCAGTAGCTGAAACTTTGGCGTCCAGCTCTTTCCTGATGTGCTCTTCAGCAAGCATACTTTCTGTCTTCCCTCCAAGTTCCTTGGTTAACCTTGCACATTCCTGACGCAGCTTGGCCAGCTCTGCATTTTGTCTGAGTACAGAATGAAACAAAGATCATTCCAAAGAAATAAAGGGAGACAAATCAAGGACATATGAAAATATCAACAAACCTAAAGTCTAGGATGGAACACACTGTAAACATTTTTAATTATGTCTTCATTTGTGTTAACAGAATAATACTCACTTGCTCTCAGCCTGACTGGTGGCTTGATTGAGGGCATCACGGAGAATGGAGTTCTCTTGCTGAAGTCGGGCAAGCTGAGCATTGGGGCCCTTTTCCAATTGGTCTTGCAGGCTGAGGACCTGAGAAGAGGAGATTCTTTTATTTTTTTAATAAAGTAGGCATACTGGACAGTTTCACATTGGGTGACTGTTCAGGGTTAAATCTCTCTCAGAACAATTAATTGCAAAAGAATATCACTTCACTTCTTCTCGTTAAATGACAGCGTAACAGGGGAAAAACCTAAAAAATCTAAATATAAACATGTGATAAAGAGTGGGAGCAGGGACCCATATGTTAGAAAGAGGAAAATCTGAGTTGTACATTATTATATATTGCAATGCTTACCTTTGCATTAAGCTTCTGAGTCTGGGCTACATGGTCCTGGTAACTGGCCTGCATGCGAGCTTGCAGGGCAACCATTTCTTGTTCCCTTTTATTCAGCTGAGAAGCCATCCTTGTCTCCACACTGGCCAACTTGGACTTCTCTGCAGACAGCTCCTAATAAAAAGCCAGCACAAGAGCAATTTAAGGCAAAATAATGTCACGCTTAGGATGGACCATGTTCTTTCATAGCATGACACAGATACTACATGAAATATGTAACAATTTAATGGGTATAATACGATGAAAAAAGTGAACCTATTTTAAGAGATGTGGTCTATGTACTGACTGATCATTTTCTCCTAGTGCCACCTTTAGGACAAAATGCAAAAGAAAACTGTAATCCAAATGTAAGAACATGTATATGCTGAGAGTTTTAACCCCCTTTATTTTTCTGCAGCCACATCCAGGCCAAACTAAACCTTTATACACACCAGTAGCAAAGATTTAAGAACAACAATATTTGCATCCATTCAGCAAATTTTATTTCCTGATGTAATGTGTAATAAGAGTGTCACGGGACTGCCATGACCACAGGCTAGAACAGTTGTATGGCTAACCTTGGTGAGCTCTCTTAGACGGTTCTTTGCTGCAGATGAATCCTCTTGTTCTGCTGCTAGTTGTCTCTCCCTTTCCTCTACTTGTTTCTTCAGCATGGCCACTGGATCTCCTTTTTGAGTGGCCTGAAAATACATATAAAAACCCCCCAATCAAGTACCATACCAAACGTCTGTACACTCTAGCAAATCCCACGGGTTGTTTTTTCCCCTCATACCTTGTGCCAAGTGTCTTGAATGATGCCAACTTTCTCAGAAAGGATCTCGATGAGCCTATGAGCCTCTCCTTCGCTGAACACCATGCTGCTGATGGTGGACACCAGAGACGGGTAGGGCAGGTACAACGGAGCATCGGTAGAATCCACCGCTACCACTAAGGAAACAAGCACAAGATATTTAAATTACACACATATATAACATGGAATTCAGATTTTATTTCATTTTTAAAACTGAAAATCCAGACAGCGTTAGAGCTCATTAGACTGTTATAATGTAATCTGAAATCCAAAACAGCTCCAGGAAAAGGACAAGGTGGCAACTTGGCCTTTGGATCTAGGACCCTGGGTGGCTTCAGCTGGCAAAATGATGGGGCACTGTAGCACCAGGCAGAGACAAGCCTCAGGCCAAGGCAGAACTCCAGCTTCCCTCCCAACCCATTGTCAAGGCACTGAGAGCCTTTGTCAGTTAACAAAACAGGGCAATGGTGTTTGGACAAGCTGGTGTGCTCTATGCCCTCGAGAGCTGAGTGCCAGACATTACCCACAACTGCCATTGACAGCTAAGAAATTCATCAGTACTGACGGGATCTTACTACTTTACACTGAGAGTATATGCCCATATTCCTCCTCTAAATATTCAAATTACTACCGATTATTACCGATGTTATGATTAATGAAGCTCCTTCCCAGACTTGCAGTGCATGCAATGCTGGTTTCCCAAAGTTAAATTAAAGCAGCATAAGACTAGGACCTAGGTACCAAGATCGTGTGGTAGCATAGTGGTTACAGCTCAAAGAGTAGCTTTGGAACAGCCATTGAAGGCTTAAACAAACACACTACACACACTTACGATTGGTATGTCTCTTTCCATGCCGAGATGACCTGCATTATCTTCAACAACTGTTAATCCAACTGCAAAAATGTATGTAAATATGTCTAAAACATCTGCTTACCAGGCTCAGTCTTCTTTTTGGCCTTCTTCTTGGGCTCCTGTGCCTTTACTGCAACAGTAGGAGTCTGCTGTAATGCCACAGGGGGCATTTCTTTCACTGGAATATCTTTAGAAACAGTCTCCAGCACTGCTGCTTTGGTTGGAGCAGATGCTGATTTAGCAGGTGCAGGAGCAGGTTTGACTGATGTATTAGAGGCAGAAGGAGCAGATTTGGTTGCAGGAGAGGATTTTGCTGGGGCAGACTTAGCTGAAGCTGGAGCAGGGTTAGACTTAGCTGGAGCTGGGGCAGGAGCAGGGGCAGACTTAGCTGAAGCTGGGGCAGACTTAGCTGAAGCTGGAGCAGGGGCAGACTTGGCTGAAGCTGGAGCAGGGGCAGACTTGGCTGAAGCTGGAGCAGGGGCAGACTTGGCTGAAGCTGGAGCAGGGGCAGA
>JAUMHF010000007.1:6332035-6344327 GCA_032359275.1 Microctenopoma steveboyesi | reverse complement strand
CTTGGCTGAAGCTGGAGCAGGGGCAGGCGTGGCTGAAGCTGGAGCAGGGGCAGGCGTAGCTGAAGCTGGAGCAGGGGCAGACGTAGCTGAAGCTGGAGCAGGGGCAGACTTGGCTGAAGCTGAAGCAGGGACAGACTTTGCTGATGCTGGGGCAGCTGGAGCAGGGGTAGACTTAGTTGACGCTGGGGCAGGGGCAGACTTGGCTGAAGCTGGTGCAGACTTGGCCGAAGCTGGGGTGGGTGCAGACTTAGATGAAGCTGGGGCTGGAGCAGACTTAGGTGAGACAGTGGCAGACTTAGTTGATGCAGGAGCAGCCTTTGATGGGACAGGTTTAGAGGGAGGTGTGGTTGCTTTGGCTGGGACAGAAGACTGGGTTGATGCAGGGACTGCAGAGGTCTTCACTGGTACAGAGGGAGATGCAAGTGGAGCGGGTTGGCTAGAGGCTGGTTCAATCTTAGTCGCCTTCTTCTTTTTCTTATCTTTAGGTGATGGCACAGGTGAGGGCTCAGCAAGAGCAGGGCTTGATTCAGCCCCCGTCTTGGGTTGGGTGTCTCCTGTTGCAGGAGTTGAAGTTGGCTTAACCTCAAAAGCATTTACAGGCTCAGGGGCAGGAGCAGCAGCTACAACTGGGGCAGTGAAAGGCTCAATGACCGCGTCACCTTCGGCAGCCTCTTCATTATATTCCTGCTCGGGGATCTGTCCATTGGGTTTCTCTTCTTTCTTCTTTCCACGGCTTTTCTTCTCAGATACTTTGTCCTTCTTCTTTTTCTCAGAGCGAACAACTTGAATCTTGCCCAACTCCCTACGTTGTTTAGCCAGAGCCTCCTCATAAGAAGTCTCCTTCATAGAGAAGGTGGAGACAAGAGCAATCCCAAGAGCAGAGATGACCATGAATCCACCAAACACCATTATCCCAAAGGTCTGAGGGTCATAGATATCCATTGTTCAGTTTCAGTTAACCTAAAAAGAGAGTGGTAGACTTGTCAATGCAAATAATTTTTTTTTCTTAAAGAAACTGCTTATAGTTTTCTATGAAACAAAAGTTTGTGCAGTATTCCATATGTAGTATAAACTAAATGTAATCTAATGAATTCTACAAGAAGAACCACAGTCTTTAACTACAGCCTCCTCCAGGTGTCACTGTTATTCCCAAATAGTCTTTCCTTAAGGCTACACAAAAACATACACTATTAAACAGAAATTATGAACATAAGACTGGGAAAGAAACCTAAAAAACACAAGGGAAATAGACAAAAGATATATTGGATAATGCATTAAGTTATGAGCAATTGCCAAAATGTCCAATCATTGGCAGATATTTAACCTGTTAATTTCCTGCCCATGATAAAAAAAAACCTCTTAAAGGGTCTTTCAACCATCCCTTTAAGGCTCTTAAAAACTCCTGTTACAAACCAAGCACAGTATTTTGCCTGTAGGGTTAACTTGGCTGAGAGTAGATGGCAGTTCAAACACACCACCATATTTTTTTGCTTCATTCTTTCAGCATGGTATACCTATACTGTTTATGTCATGTATGATATATAGTCAGAAAATAGACAGATGCAAAAAAAGAGCAAGGTGGAGCTTTATTAAGTAAAATAAGAAACAATGCGAGGTGTGTTATTTTAGTGAAGGTGGAACAGTGCAGTGACGCTGGTCCCTGCGGGGTCAAAAATCTCTAAGCAATAGGGAAGAGTTAGTGCTACCTGCATATGTGTCATATCACACGTCAGTGCATCTCCACTCACACTAAACAGAAGATTACTTCAAGAGGACTAACGCATGAGGATAAAAGTGCATCTCGTGTTCTGTGAGGCATAGGACTATGAAGTGAAACTAACATTACAAACTATATAGCTTTCAGGTCTAAAATATCCTATTTTTTCATACGTGCAATATATTGTATTAAGCCATGATATATATCTATAACTATAAGTTACGTTTTTTACGTTTAGAAACTACTATCTTTTAGAGTTAATGTTAAATAAGAGTTAGAAATGCACAAAAAACACATTTTTTCATTTTTTAACCACACTGTAATAACGTTACAAACTACTTCCAAAAAAAGAGTTTAATATTTAGCTAGTATTACCATTATGATACTGAAACTCTAACGAATACACAAGAACACATTCCCTCGTTCTCTACTCAAACATGCAATAACACTAGTAAAAACTATCTAATGATGTAATATGCTGTTTTAATCAATATTTTAAGTTAGCATCGTGGCTAATACTATGAATCAATGAACTTGGCTAATGTGCTACACGTTATGGTTTAAAGTATCGCCTTACGATACAAAACTGCCCTTTAAAAGGTGATAATAATTTCGTAAACTCAATAGCAAGTGGGTAAGCAAACAAAAAATATTTAAGATAACTTTTACTGGCTGTGTAGTTAGCTAAGGAGCAAGCAGTAGCAAGCTAGCTAACATTGGCTCAATGAATAAAAAATTCCAAGATTCCCACACTTACCTCAATGGTGATGTACGTACGTCTGTTGGCTTCAAAATGAATGAACAAAGGGCAAAAAGCTCTGACTAGCAGATGAAGTGACTTCTGTGCACAGGTACTTTTTTAAATGTATCCAGCTATCCGGCTAACTTGATTTTTTCCAGTACTCTCCCCCTCACTCCGCTTGAGAATCCGTGGTCTACTGTGAAGTCGTGGCACTTCGAGCTGACTAGACGCGCTGGCCCCATGCCCCAGATAGCTACCATAAACCCAGGCGGCTTCTGATTGGCTGTGAGACACTCCACCCGGAAATGATCATGCTGGGAGTTGCAGTCTTTTATGTATACTTCTCTTTCACATTGTTTGCTTTCCATCAAATTAAAAGTGTGTTTGAAATGCGAAGTAATACGTACAGTTATTTAAGTTAAGTGCTGACTCCAAGTAGTCTACAGATAGTTTTCTTAATTGTTTTTAGCTATTCTGAGAGATGATACTTTTTCCAGAGAAAAGGGCTTGTATAAGCTAGAGTTAGCTGTAACCTATCAGGTATGAGAAACACACATTAAGTTATTAACACATTATTAATACAAGCTGCTTTATGCTGTCACATGCTGCCTAGAGTTTGCTTGTTCATGTCTAGCTTTTATTTAAAGCTCCAGCCTCTGAATTATACCCTGAGAGAAGTATGCACACACCAGATGGAAAATCTCACGACACAAGGAGCAATATTTTGAACAAAAGTCTGGCATAGCCTACAAAATTATGCTGTGTGTTCAGTTGTATGGGTATATAATATAAGCCTGCTTGCCAGCACAGATCAGTTATTGAGACTTTATTGATTCCCTTGAGGAAATTATTGTTTGGGCAGCTGCTAGACCTGTGTCAGTGCTACTACAGGGTTTTGGTGTCTTGTCCAAGGACACCTCAATACGTAGCCTGCCAGGACAGAGAATTGAACCACTCACTCTTGGGTTGGAAGACAACTGCTCCATCCTGCTATATATTATGATGATGATATCTACTACCAAAGTACTGTGGTATTTACTATTCCTTAATTCCTTAATGTGTTTAATAGGTGTTGCCACTTTGTGTTAAGTTTCATTTACACATTCAAATGTGACTTTTAAAGCAAGGACAGGCTTCCCAGAAATGATGATCATCAGCCACACCTGAAAGGTCACCTTCCAGTTGTAGGATAACATTGTTAGCATTAGTGACGTGCAAGTTCTGACAGTCCTTGGTACAGGTATGTTTACCACACCTTCCATTATTTTACCAAGTGAAACGTGGCAAAGGGACATTATTAAGACATTACATTAATTAGCATAATGTGTAAGTGATTAATTATAATATGTGGGTGTTCCCTGAAATGAATAATGGAACATTTCTTTGGCAACACCCCATCCACCTATTTAAAAACTGTTTTCTTAGGTCTTTGACATAACCTATCCCTAAACGGCTTAATAAATATGGAGGTTTCAATGCTTTATACAATATGGTACCGACTGACAGTGTGTAAAACTAAAGTCTACCCAACCATGATTAATTTCACCTTAAACTGCTGGGGGTTTTCTATCACTCTGCATGGCTGATGTGACTGATGTGTGGCATTTTCACTCCCTTTTCTCACACTGGTTCTTATACTTGGCCATATTTTCTTCCTAGCCTTTCCCTTGCTGTTGTATTGTAAAAGCTAATCACTTTTCAGCACCTTAAACAGTGTGAGTAATAAATACATTCAAATTTAAAGTTATTCTGTTCTGTGGTGATATACAATTCTTGTCTTTGGGGGTCAAAGGTCTTTAAAAATTTTAAATTACATTTTATTATGTGAATAAAAGCTAAATACTTCCAAATCAGGACAGGTAACAGGTAACGCCTAGAAAAAACACTGACAACTTACAAAATATTTTAATTTTCTGAGCTTTTTAGTTAAGAGAAAAGCAAAGGGTACAAAACAATTTGAATTGGTACCTGATGGGAACCAGGAAGTATTTCAATGCGGAAGCTCAGACAGTTTAGTTACGTCAGAAAGCCCTGCAGCTGTACATTTTTATAATGAGTTGCTTCAGAGGACACAGTTCCTGTTTGAGGCGGCTTTCATGCTTTATGCCTCCAGTCCTGCTCCAAGGCCTTTGTCTGCATTTCTCATGTCAGCTCAGCAGTATAAAAATGTAGAACACGAAACTGGTACTATCACAGGCTCAATCAGCATATTATAGAAGCTGGCATGTTGGTGGTTTGTAGTTATATATACCCATGACCTCAACCAAAGTGGTAAGACAAAACAAAGTACATCTGAACTAATACTGATTTAACAGACCTCCCACTTGTTCTGTATTTCTTGTTATAGTTATTCATTTCACATACTGTATACTTCAATTCCTTGGCTGCTTGTGAGTGTATGACATGACAGAAACAAAATCATGAAAGATGAAAACAGTGTTGATGTATTTGTTTTTTTACCTATGACTGACTGAAAATGTGCTTACTTACTTAGTCTGTAAATGATCTGAGTCTTACTAAAATATGCAAATGTTTTTTAAAAGTCTGTTCATTTACAAATGTCATACAATGTCATTGCTTCTGTTGCATTTCTGGGATTAAAGCGAGAAAGGAGAAAAGTCACACAGTAGCACATACAGAGATTCAAAATGATCTACTACTCTTTACCTGTTAATATAAACAAATATGTAAATGTAAAGTTTTTTTTATTTAACTTGACAACAAAGTACACCTAAAAAAAATAGTATATAGTAATTGCTAAACAAAACTAGCATATTAATAGACTTTGCTTGAGAGTTAAGACACTTAGGAAACTGTAATATTTTGTTGCTTGAAGAAAGATTTTATGATGGACACTCAGATGTTTGTTTTGACTCTGGTGCAAAAGGGCTTCAATGGCTGCAGCTGTAAAGTAATTGACCCTTTAAACTGAGAAATAGGACTGTCCATGTGACTAAACTGTGGAAATAGCCTAATTCAGTTTTTAAGGGAGCAGGGGAATTTTATGTTTGGATTTTAGTTTACTTATTACTGTTCTTGTTCCAGAATGAGGTTTTGTTTCCATGATCCATCGTGGCAGTAATTCTTTAATGCCTTCAAATACTGTTTGCTCTGATCGCAGTTGCCAAACAAATGTGTTTGTACTAATACCGTGTTATGATCTGATTGGCTGTAGTCTGTGGTTTCAGCTAATCAGTGAACCAACCAAACCATACAGGTCAGCGTGACGGCACGCCTGGCGATGTCAATATTGACAAATCCACCGTGGACAGGTTAGTTTATGCACACACTTGCTACAGTTTTGTTCCTCCAAGTCTCATTCAGGACCAGGCTTTTACAGGACTGCCATCATCATTTTCTAATAGAAATAGGGGCTAGGGGAAACATGTTTAAAAAATTTCTATATGTATGATTTCCCTTTGTATACACTTTAGAATGAAGCTTTGACTTTTATGAAAAGGATAAACATCTTACATATCACTCCTGTGTGTCGCTGCTTATTGTTTGTTTACGTCATGTTGCATAGTGCTGCTCATAAAGCTGGAAGTACTAAGGTGGTGGTGATTCCCATGAGCATTCTGGCATTTCCTCACACCTTACCTAATACACCACACTGTCCCATCCCAGGATCCACAGTGGTCAATAGATTTAACACAAACATGCATACAGCTGTCTTTAAACTCAAGGACCAACATAAGAAAACAGATTACATTGAGTAAATGGACACCACCATCTAGTGGTAGAATGGGTGTCTCTTTAAAATACAGAATCGATGTATAACCGGTTACATTTATACATGGAAAAAAATATTTAATCAAAGCAAATACAAAAAGGCAGAGATTAAAGTTTGGGAAAGTAGGATTTATTCAACGCCATCATTACAAATTTATAAAATGCTGTAAGAAAAGCATCATGTGAAGGAATTCACACAGTTGGAATCCATTAGAAATAGATTCAGTTTTCTGTATAAAAAAACTATTATGCACTTTAACACTCCACTGAGCATGATCATGACTGTAAAGTATTCTTTCACAGTTTTAATTACTCTTTTTATAACTGTAAAAAAAAAATAACAGAATGAAAATTGTGGAAATATATCAAATCTGATACACAGGGCCCCATTAACAAAGGGGAATTACGGGCAAAATATTTAAAAAAAACAAGCATAATTAGACAATGAAAAGAACACAGCAAAAAAAGCAGAGATGTTTGAGGTGAAGAAGAAGTGTAGTGCACAAATATTGACTGCTCTGCAAAATGTAGTCAAAACTAATATGGATGACAAAATTGTTCAAACAGCCTGTGGTATGGTTTATTCTTCTCACCCATCTGGCTGAACCTTTCTACAATACCCATATTTGCTTAATGTGCATTTTTTATTAATCTAAGATTCACATAATAATGTGAAACTAATCCAACTGTCCACTCCTGAGGTGAACTCAACTTTTTTTGAAAATCTGAAAAGGATCTGTCTCGTCAGTCATGAGTTCTATTTAGGTAGACTTGAGGTTTAGTTGTATGCAAATCTCAGAGCCCAGGAATGCAGAGCATGAGGATTTTGATGATTTTTCCAGGCAATAGTTTTACTTCCATAAACTATTCCATCAACAAACCCCCCCAAAAAGTCCCAAACTTTAAGCATATGGATCATAAAATAGGTTATGACTAAGAGTCAAAAAGTTCCTTTGAAAAAAGGATATTTAAAAATGTATATGAGGAAGGTTAGTCCAAAAATATGGAGGCAGAAATATGATTGAAAAAGCATTTCTACTATGCATAGTGTAAAAATAAGAAACCAAGAACTAACAGGAAAAAAACATCTCTGTTGGTGCTGCAAAAGATATGAAAGACCTTAATGTTGGCAGCCTTGACCTTTGAAGGCATTCACACCGAGTTAGGCTTCCATAAACAATAGACAATGATGGACCATGGACCAGAAAACAGAGACTTTGTAAACACATAGACAGTCTGCTTACGAGACACTTGGTCTCATGCAGGGTTTTAAAGTGGCACCAGACTCTTGTGTGGGAGAAGAAATAAGGTTTAGATTCATGCCTGCAAGGGCCAGGGGATGTCAGGAATCCAAATGCTACTGGTCACTTAGTGATGGTAAAAAGGCAACACTTGAAAACATTTTAGTTGGTTTTGAGCAGGTCAATGCATCCCTGCAATAGAGTTAGATTGTTCTGTGGAGTACAGAGAAAACAGCATTAATACTATCATAGTAACAAACTTCTCTCTAATCCAGAAAAAACAAGTGGTTTCAAGTACAGACACAGGCTCTCATTACCAGCAAACAAGGAAAGAGTAGATCTACCATATACATCGTAACTTATTTTTTAATATTTTTGTTCCCAAATAATTTGTATTGTTCACTGTGGAGAAATCTCTACACTTAGTATTTTAACCTAAAGTGTGTGTAAGGAAGTCAGCTGTACTGCTCACCTTTGCATGTTTTATCTCAAGCTCCGCCATCTCTATGAGGTTCTTCCTGAAGGCCACAACACGCCTGCCCTTGAAACTGGTGAGCTCTAGGAGGAAAACATCGTGCAGTTAACAGAAAAAACAAAAAAGGCATGCGTGATGCCAAACATTTCACACACAAAAACAATATAGTACAGAACGAGTCTGCATCTTTTACACATGGATAAACAAACCTTTCTTTCCAGACTCTGAGAGCTTGTCAAATTTCTGCAGACAGTGCTTCTGATGTTCCTCTGCCTGAGGAATGTCCTTGCTCTTCAGTCGAGCCTTATCTAGAGCCTTGTTAGAGTTCTCATAGTCCGCTAACGCCCGGGCTCGCCTGTACAGAAGGTCCTAATGGACAGTTTAATATGAGAACAAATTTAAGATTTACTCTATAAAAATATCTACAAATCCATAGAAGTCAATGATAATCATCAAGATCACTGTGTTGTATTTAAAACATTTGAGTATCTCTTACGACACACTGCCTGCATCTGAGTGTTTGTTATTATAATCAGCAAGGTTCTGTCCGGTTTGAATGGTTAGGTAAAGTGAAATAAATCACAGTTCATCAGTGAACTGCATAAACAAGCAACAAATAACTGTGAATCATTGCATCCAATACGAAGGCAAAGGATGTGTCACCTTAGCAGCCTGGATGTCCCTCATGTAGTATCTTAACAGCTCTGTGAGTTTCAGCTCCTGATCAGATGCTACTCTTCCTTCCACTTTCTGTGGGCACACAAATGAAAGCATAAAACAATGAATAGGTATGTGTAGTTTGTTGAGAGATGAGGGTCTACTTACTCTGAGCTTCTCAAACAGGTCTGACAACTTCTCTAGGTGCCTGAGAAAAGATTTAAGCCATGAGAGGAAAATACTAGGATTATGCATTTGATAAATGTGTGAATGAAAACATATTACATTTAATTATCATCTGAATCTTGAAAATTACCCATGCATGCACAGATTTGTCCACAAGATTAGGTCAAAAGAAAACCACCGCTTATAATCTTCATCAACAAATATGTTTTTGCATAAACAATCATTAAATTACATATTACACTCACTTCTTACTTGCTGTGGTATCATCACCAGAGATACTGTTCAGAGTGGCAGAGATGTGGATGTAATCGTCTGCAATATCTGTAATAAAAGAAATGTTCAGTAAACACAACAAGACTGAAGAATGCTGTCTTAAATCTGATCTGATGTGGTATTGTTAAAAACACATACTCTTGTGTGATCTGGTCATTTTCTCTGCTTTGGCAGTGGAATCCTTTATCTTGCTGAAATAGTCAAGTAGGAACATCTTCTCCTGCTCAAAAAACTCATCGACCTCCTGTGTGGGAAACAAACACAAGTTATTTGGTGAAGGTGTTATGATGATGGGTCTCGAATGCTGTGCTGTACAGTAAGCAGATAATGCAGACCCACCTTAACCCCTGCGATAAGGACCTCATCTGCTGATTTCACCATGTGTTTAAAGAATCCTCCAAACATTTCCTTGGCATTCTTTCGCCTCACACTCAGCTAAAATGATAAAAATAATAATAATAAGAAGAAGTTTTATTTTCATTCACATGTTACAATGAAATTTGTCTTCTGCATTTGACACATTTGACTGCATTTGAGCAGTGAGCAGCCACAGGGGGCGCATGGGGAGCTAGCGCTGAGTGTCTCACTCAGGGACACACCAGGTTTGGGGGATGGGAGTCTGGCTAGGATTCGATCCTGCCACCTTTTGAATCCCATGCTGATGCTTGTCCCATTGCGCTACTTTTTATTAGATACATCTATTAAATGTATGACAATTATTATGTATTGTTTAACATTTTTATATGATGTAGCAGAACTAAGCAAGGACTAAATTAATTATTATGCTTTAATAATTTTTTTATATCTTTGTTTTACACTGTACTGCACAATTACATGTAGCTGAAGCTCATTGATCACTACTACCTACTAAAACTACCTACGTTGTCTAGCACTAAACAATTCCTATGCATGTTTATGTCTTGACGAGTTAGGCCTTATCAGGGTGCTTTGTTGTAGTATCTCAGCTATTGTGAGAACTGAATGGTAATTGCTGGTGTCTTCTCCTTGTAAGTCGCTTTGGATAAAAGCGTCTGCCAAGCAAAGTAAAGTAAAGTAAAAGGTATAGTGTTTAAATGAGTCCTGTTAACAAAGCCCACTGCCGCTGACTAACAAAGGCTACACAGATAAGAAGAATTGCTGATTACAGCAGGATGTAAGCCATGTAGTCACAAATGTCCAGTAAACACTACTTCCTCTTTATACAACGGCCAACTCAGGAAAGGAAGTCAGCAATATGAGGAACTCACATCCTGGTCATATTCTAAGAAAATCTGGAAGTTTCTGTCTTTGCTCAACATAGGGTGAGAGGACAATCTCTGCAGGAAGACTTCATGCACTTGGACAGTCTTCTTAAACACAGCCAGGTATTCCCTGAAAAGAGAATATAATAGAAAGAGAATTTAATTGTATATATTACACTAAAAATAAACAGGGGGAGAATTTGCTTTTGCAAAACTAGAGTTTGTGTGGCTTTTGCAAAGGATCTTATATTACATCCAATATTGTCTTATAATATATTATATTTGGATGCAACACTATATTGTATGTTTTATTCAGGACCCACACTTACGCCTCTAGTTCCTGCTTCATTTTAGCATACTCCTCCTTGGTCATACTGGCCTCACCTTCCCCCAATTTGTGCATCTTTTCTCTGGGGCTCTCAAAATCTGGTTTTGGGGGTGCAGGAGGAATCTAAGAATGAGAAAGCAGAAAGAAAGATTAATTTAAAACAATGTTTCTGAATATTTTATTCAAAAAATATGAGATTCGTATCTGAAAGAAGTCCAACTCACTATAAGGCCAGCATATTCATCTGTCTCAACCAGAGTGTCATGAAGCCAGATGAAGTCTTCATGCTGCCTGGGAACGGAGAAGTCTGGCTTCTGAAAAGAACTAAGTGTGGTCTGGGAAAAGTTACATTAATAATACTTTGTTAACAGAGTCATCAGCACAACAGTTTTATCAAATATTCTAGGGCTACAAACATTCTTTTTTACCTTTGTATGGACAGTGAACTTGACTTTGTCCCTTTCACAAAGTGCATCAGGAATGTCGATGAGAAGAGAGGCATCATTGTTTAGATCCACAGACACAGAACGCATCTACGGAAAAACAATACACCAAATAGACAGAGAGATACTTTATTAATCCCAAAGGAAATGCAAGGCATTCAGCTGAATAGAGAGACCATGACAAACTAGTTGGCTGCTCCTAGGAGCACACAAACATACAAAAGCCTCCCATGTGATATTTGCTTACAATCTTTATTATAAATTTGTAATACAAACCTTATTTAATTTACTCTAGTTTGATTTTAGGTATTATTTGGAATTATGGCACAGCTGAGAAATTTGAAAAAACAATTTAAAATCACCAATAACTGTAATTAATTTAATCCGTCAGTGCTGACAGTTTGCAGATATGTCTTCATAAGCAAAACCTTTGTCTGTCTTTCAGTCTCCAGTTGCAGGAAGCCCTTGAGAAACAGATATCATCCATCTGTTTCAATGCCCAACAGCCCAGACTGTCTTCAACAGCTACTACTACTAATACTCTGGGTCTGTGTGCCATTACCATGGTAACGTAGCTCACTCAATTACATTGTTTATCAACATCTTTTCTTTCAACTTTTCCTTCTTGTCACTTTCTTTTCATCAGCTTGTCATCTTTGTTTTTGGTCATCTCTGTCTCCTTCTTTCTGTCTCCATTTTATCAGCTCGTCATCTTTGTCAACTTTGTCTTTGCTCATCTTTGTCTCTTGTCAACCTTCCCTTTTGTCATGTTCTTTTCATCAGCTTGTCATCGGTCATCTTTGTCTCTTTCTTTCTGTCCCCATTTTATCAGCTCGTCATCTTGCTCATCTTTGTCTCATCTCAACTTTTTCCTTGTGTCCATTACTCTTTGTCAGGTTCTTCCTCTCACATTCTTTCTTGACACAAACACACACAGAAGTCCCCTAATTGGACAGACAGACATACGCACACACACACACAGACACAAACAGAGACACACAAAAACATACAAGCACACACATACAGAATCCCCCCAATCGGACAGATTGACAGACAGACACACACATTCACGAAGACATACACGCACACACACAGAAACACAGACATTTATGCAGACAGACGCAGGGAGACACACAAACTTTGTCTTTGTCCATCTTTGTCTCTTGTCAACTTTGTGCCTATTCCTCTTGGTCAGCTTCTTCCTGTCAAATTCTTTATGACAGAGACACACAAACACAGACAAACACACACAGACAC
>JAUMHF010000007.1:6231204-6331935 GCA_032359275.1 Microctenopoma steveboyesi | reverse complement strand
CAATTTTGTGTCAACTTTTTGACTTTGTCAACTTTGAGTCAACTTTTTATCTTTTTCAACTTTGTCAACTTGAATTAACTTGCCAAAAAGACGCCGATCGGCGTCTTTCGGCGACAGTCATGCTCCCCCACGCGATTTCTTCTGAAATTGCTTAGTCCAGTTCCAATTCACTGGCAGATACCTCTGTCCACTGGCATACCGATGATGTTTCACCCATTTTGTTTATATTTGTCACTTTCAACACTAGTATATCTCTTCCTTCGCCATATAAATAATCTGTCCCCTTTAGCTCTCAAATACAGAATCCTATACACATATATCAAACATGTTTGACTGCTAACGTTAACGTAGCTTAGCTTACTGGAACTCCTCTGAGTTGTCACAAGCTACTGTGATACACAGTTGTGAGAGTTTCACCAAAATACTGGAAAACGATAGCGACACAAACACTCGGGCTAACGTTGCGTTACTTTTATGTTACTTTAACGTTACATGCCGCAGTGGATAAATAGCGTTAATAGTTTTACTACATAACGTTACACGCAGACTCGCCCAAACTCAGCCGCTAAACATTGACATTATTCGTTTCCTGATAGTTTTCGTACTAACTTTAAAGCTACACCGTTAGCTAACGTTAGCTTTAGCCGGAGACTAGCGTTGTCCGTCTTCGTGAGGAAACTACATAAATTAGCTCTGAACACTTGAGAGACTGCATCCGTTGGTGTTAGCTACTGACATTAACGTTACGTTACTGCTATCAGTATCAAATATGATGCAGTCTGACTAACGTTACATGCAAAAAGGTTTAACTTACCTTTTCCTTATTGACTTCGTCTTGAGTAGATGTCATGATGGGACTGAAATCGACGCTATAGCAGGAGCAGGCCAAGAACCCAAATAACAAAACTAAATGCAGGAAGCTCTTCCTGCACGGCTACCTGACGAGCTGTCAATTTTTTCACCCCATCCCGATGATGAAAGATTAAATCCCGCCCTTCACTTAAAATGACTGGACGGTGTCAAATTTAAAACGCTACGATTGGTTTTAAGCCTAATCACTCACATAACTTATTTGTATTCGCGGCTTGATGTCACTTGGGCGTACTGACAACTTATTTTAGACAGCAATATTAAAGTTCATTTTTGTTTAATAACATATACACGCAAACTAAGTGGAAAAGGTTAAGAAGGGTAACTAAAATCAGTACCGCTGCACGGACGGATTTCAGCGATGCACTGCACCACATGGGAAATGTAGTTTCCACTGTGAGGAATGCATGTATAACACATCTCCCGGAACTTCAATTCCCAGCTCCGGAAATGTGTACAACCGAAGAGGCGATTCGTTTAGAAACATCCATCCATGAGTTTGGACCTGTGCTTGGGCATGTTGGGGCAAGTACCGTCTGTAAAAATGATTGAAAAGTCTTGAACGGACTGTAAAACATTGTAGTTTCATGTTTCTGGTGCGCTCATAAGTTATTTTTTTTCGAGCTTGTCGCGTGGAAGCTACCGCAATGTTTATTCTTAAACGCGGGCTATCTGTCGGGGACATTACTGTCTCTCTGTGCACCTCCCACTTCGTGAGAAACTTATCTGCTTGTCATCGCCTAAAGTCCTCCAAAAAACTCAGCCCATACAGCTTAGTGGACAGCGAGCGCTATTCTTCTCTCGTGAAGTCCATCATGTCGTTCAGGGTCAGCTCCCAAACCCCCGAGACCCTGCAAGAGGAAGACGAGAACATCTATGGACCTGTTGTCAAAGCTCAGACAAGCTCCGCAAGGCAAGAGAAGAGGATGCCCAAAACACTCCATCCCTTCTTACACGGCGAAGAGACTGTAGACACACAGGACCTAGAGTCAGGACCTCCAGCCCACATTTTGTTGAAAAGGGGTCAAGGTGAGCCGAGTGTTCCGAGCGTGACCCGCATTCTTCAGCAGACGCTCTCCCCGGAGCAGATCTTCTACTTGGAAAGATGGAAGAAGAGGATGATCGCGGAGCTCGGGGAGGACGGCTTCAAAGAATACACTCAGAGTGAGTTTTCTAACATTAATGAAACAGGAAACCAAATCTATAACTTCACATTGCAGCCTCCCAAGTGACCCAAAACATTCTTTCAATCAGATATATTTAGGCGTGGGAAAGACTTCCATTCAGCTTTGGAAGACATCCTGACATCAGGTGTGACGTGGAAGGACAAACAGACCCCCGAGTATTCAGCTGATGTACTCGGGTACATGGAGAGCGTCTCTCATATACTGGAGGACGTCCGTGCAGTGAGGGCTATTGAAAGCACCGTGCAACACGATGCCCTGAATTACGTGGGAATTGTGGATTGTGTTGCTCGCTACAGGTAAATGTGTGATTTAACGCCGACGAACTGTCAGTTTTCTCACCAGCTTCACAGCCTGTTTTTGTTTGTAGAGGTGTACTTTGTGTCATCGACTGGAAGACGTCAGATAAGCCCAAACCATTCCTAAGTAACACCTATGACAACCCTATTCAAGTGGCAGCATATGCTGGAGCTTTGAACAACGATGGCAACTACAAATACCAGGTGAAGCTGATGGCTTATCTGTAATACATCTTATTTATAGCGTCTAAATGAACCTTTGTTGTGCAACAGACCTTGTGTCAGCTCCATTTATGTCCCCTCGTTACAGGTTAAACATGGTCTCATTGTTGTTGCTTACAAAGACGGCACCCCCGCCCATGCTCATCAGCTGAGTTCAGAGTTGATGTTGGAGTACTGGAACACTTGGTTATTACGCCTTGAAAACTTCATGGAACAAAGGTGAAGCAGTCAGAACCATTTTTATTTCTTTTCTAAGATACTTTTCAGTAACATCACAAACTAAATACATTAGTACAGTATTATTATAGTAGTAGTTATTAACATAATCTCCAAACGTATTTGTTTAAATCATCTAAAAAACTTAAAAATAAGTATTAAAAAAATAATGATAATTTTATGGACATCATCTACATTAATTGTTTTTTAATTTTCAGATCCAGTCTTGCATCCAGTGCTTTTTCAGAAAAGAGATGACATGTGTGAAGCATGTGATTTCAGGTTGAAGAAAGAGGACCTAAACTAAAATTACTGTCATCAAGTAGGAGGATAAAGCATGAGCATTTTATACATCTGGGGAGTCTCCAAAATAATCTTTTCACAATAATTGTCTTATCTGTATTACAAATGCAAATTTATTTGCTCACTTATTTTCACAACCGCTTTAACTCTTGAGTAAAATTTACAGTTTTACACACATTCACTGATATCGTTGAATGCATACCATGTTTCTCTGTATGAAGGATCCTCAGTAAAGCCCAGGTTCTTAAAGAGCTTGTATGAGATCACATTCTCCTCCTCTATGAAGCAGTACACTGGGAAGTCTTGAGCATGAAGTCTCTTAGCCATGGTGCTAATTACAGCTTTAGCGTAGCCTTTTCCTCTGTGCTCTGGCAGAGTGTACAACATCCCCATGGCACACGAAGCATAGGTAAGAATCCAGGACACGGGCCTTCCTTCGGCATCCAGCACACAGCAGGAGGGGAAGTTTACAATCATGTTGTGGATCATCCTAATGGCCACCTCACTATTTCCAAACTTCCAGTTTTGATTCACCAGCTGGAGGTGTGATTTATCCAGAGAGCTCAAAGAGATCCCTGAGCTGATGCAAAGCAGAGTTCAGTCTTACCAATGAGCTAGATACATTTGTTTCACACAAGAATTAAGACATCACTGCATGGATAGACTACCTGTCTACAGGGGGAAGCTTGGATACATCTTCCAGCATCATCATGTGACACAGGGCCAATCTGTTGCTGGGCACCCCTTTTTCTGAAGCCACTGCTTTGAATATCTCCACATGGCGAAGATTGATTCCTTGAACAGAAATAATGATGTTTTTTTTATTGTAAAAGCTAATATTCACTAATGTATAAATCTCTGGTATTTGTTTTGAGTATTCAGATAAACTATTGTTTTAACAGGATCAGAAACTGTAGTTGTCAGAAATGATTTCATCCCTGCTTGGAAACCTCAAACGTAAAAAGGTTGATGCAACAAAGTTACTGATATTTTGGATCAAGTAGTTAATAAGTAATAAGGAAAGATAGTGTCTACTTTCTTACAACGTCAATATGACATAATTGTGTCTGTAATTTATTGTCATGTGAACATAATTATAGCAGTAAGACACTGGTCTTTGCCCTTTGTTGTGTAATGGTTACTGAATGATATGTGATAACTGGGGGAACACAGTGAAAGATAAGCATTCAAATGAATGATTGATACTATTAAAGGTGTATGCAAAGAACCAAAGTAATTATTATTATTATTACCCAGACAAAGGAAACTAGTCCAGTCAAAAACAGAGGAGTTCCTTAAGGTTTCCTCTAGAATGGCGCCATCATTTGCAAAAACTAGTACATCTTTAAAGAGATCACCCTTCTGTAAGAACACGTGGAGATAAGACACTGTGTGAAACAAACACAGAGGAACGATGTTCATATTTTTGTTAATATATACAGACATACAGTTACCTGTTCTTGTTGCGGTTTGCAGATAATGACACTGAACTGTGGCCATGTGTCCACTAAAACCCTTGTAGGGTCTGATTTGACTCTGTTCCTGAGGACCAAAAAACCGTAAACCTTCAAAATGATAAGAGAATCAATAAAATAAGACTAGTTTATCACCTGTAAGTGCGGTAGAAAACATTTAACGTCACTTCACGTTTCCAATACGATGCATTAGACCGTAAACGTGAGCGGACAGACCTGCTGTGACATCGGCAAACAGCGTTTGAGCTGTGTCTCTGCCATTTCCAGCTGCTCTCCTGTCAGTTCCACGATCATTTCTGATCAAGCGTCTTCTTTCAGGGACAGCAAGTAAAAAGCACGGTGCGCTAGTGTGTGGAGGCAAGGAGCGGATCAGCGTGACAGGGTCCTGGCTGAAAGGGGCGGAGTCAGTGGGAGAACCAGCTGTTTTTTTAAACACCTTTATTCTTAATTCTGTTTAACAGTGTACATTTAAATAAAACATGAATTAATACACGGTTACATCGTATATTAGCAGTTTATATAGAATAATTATTGTTGAACACAAGAAACAACAGAAATAATGTGGTTTTATTAATGTAGCTTTTCAGAGTTGATTTTCGAATTCATATTCTATAATATCTTTGTTGTGTTTTATAGTCTGCCATTCATAAAACCCAGTTAATCATAATGTTTCCAGAGGCCCTGATATAAAGGTAACGTACCGTGCTTAGCGGAAGCTGTCGGGAACAGGAAACGGTAGATGCATGTGTGCCGCTTTCAAAATAAAATCTGACTACACGATCACGTCAAGACAGCACACTAGGATTCTGTTTCTCTCAGTAGTAGTGTGTTATTTGGACCAGTATATTATTAAAATGCCAAACATATTTACATACGACACCACCGCCAAAGTCGTTCGTTGTTTTACATTCTAATATTTGTACCGATTGTATAAGGAATCATCACTTACTTTTCATTTAATCATTTTCAAAACAGGTAAGACTTGAACTTTTTTGTATTATGTTTAAAAAAAACAACCCCTGATGCATTGTTCTTTCACAATGATGCGTTATATTTTATAAACGCAAAGGCATACTGGGCCATCTCCACTCTGAAAAATAAAACTTTTCTATTCATTCTTCCATCATCCTGACTTGTGGGTTACGGCAGTGCTGGAGCCTATCCCAGCTGTGCACTGGACTTTCATAATACAACCAAACTTCCTGAACACATTTAGAAAATGTTAGAATTTAAAAAAGGTAATGTGTCCGTTTCTCTCAGAAATGTTTTGATATGACCAAATGTGTTATTTTATTCACTCATGCAATATGAATGTACTTGAATAGTAAATGTTGAATATGAGTGGTAAATGAGTGGTCCAAATTATACATTTTACAGAATGTCTTAATGGCCAGTGTTTACTGGCAGACAGGACTGGTAAAGAAACAGACTTTAAACAAATAATAAAACTGACTTCATAACAGAAAAAGATGACACCGGAGTTCAATAACAAACACACTTATTTAAGTTTACAAATGCTACTTTAATTATGGGTTATAAACCTGCATTTTCTGTAATTTGCATGTAGCACAGAGTAAGTTTAAGAGTGCAATTTTTAAAAATTGTATTTGATCGTGAATATAGTGTAATAGCATAAACATACTTTATTAGTTTGACTAAAAGAAGATGAATACTGCTCTGTTAAAAAACGTTATTCTGCAAACAATGCCAAGACAGGAAAATTCCCATGTAGTCCTCTGTCTAGCATTCTTGCTTCAGAAGATCAATGCTGTAAAGCCATGGTCTGCTCCACACAGTGAATGTACACTGGTAACTCTGAGGAAAGAAAGTTAAGAATACATGTCACATGTCTGTCTGTGTGTGTGTGTGTGTATATGCATATATTAACAATGATTTCATAAAAATGAACATCTTCTATAAAAAATTCTTTACAATTTATTATAAATCTAGTAAAATATCTGACACATTTGGCACGGATTCCTAACTTGATCTACTCTAGTTCCAGCTTGACTCTAAGCTGTAGTAGTCTGTACAATTGTTTAACAGTCTAATGCTGAAGACTTGAAGTACAAGTCTAATGTATGACCTAAGAAAATGCAGGAGCTTAGTGTCTTACAAAGGGATTATGCACGAAGTAACTGGAGAGAGGCGCACTCACTGAAGTCAGAAGTTTTAGTTACTCTTATGACTGTGTATCATTTTCTTTCGAGAAGTATTAAGAACTGAGTCATTTGAAAAGAAGGGAGTTTGGTAGGAGATGAGCTACATGTGAAGATTGCGAAGTACAGGGAAAGGAGAATAAAACGTGTAAAATAAAGGGAGAGACAGAGGCATTCACGCAATAAAAATGTGTTGCTACATGAAGAAGTAACCAAGCGAGTGTGACGCCTCTGGTAATGGGTCTGGTAGAGAGTGGTTGAAACATTTGATTAATCTCTTTGTCAGATCATTACCTTAGCCAGTGGTGGATTATTGTGGACCTCACACACTTCAGATACACTGTTCTTCCTGCACTTGGTCCTGGCCATCTTCACTTTGATGACGTATTTGAAGCCTGCTACCACCTGTAGGCAGAGGGGGGTGAGAACTATTGGTAAAACTGATAATAATAACAATAATAATAATAATAATAATAATAACAATAACAATAAACAGTATACTAATTCTATCCTAGAGCTCGGGTTGATGCAGTCAAGCCCTTATTTATTTTAGGGAACCTACTCACAGCTCGGCCATGTTGGTTTCACTGGGTAGCTCTCCGTTTACCTACAGAAAGCAGAAGCTGATGACTCCGAATAAAACGTTACTGACCTGTCTCTGCACACTAACCACCTCCGTGACTTTGCTGGCGTATATGTCGTTGCTTCGTTGGTTGTGTTGGGAGACGGCGTACTTCAGAGCATTTTGTGCGCCCTCGTTGTTGACGTCTATGTGGCTGAACCCCCCCACCATCATCTCCCCCACACCGACGGCAAAAGCGGCCGAGAAAACTACGAGCGCGATTTTCCACATCTCGTCTCTTCTCCTCGCAAAAACCTTCTTCGAAATCAACAAACAGCGACGTCGCCTCTCTCTTATGTAAACAATGACGTCAGTGTTGTTTTGCCCTCTGGGTGGGGCTTAAACCTCAGCCAATCAAAAGTCTGTGCACGCGAATCTTCGCCAGACTCAGAACTTCGAGGTTCGGGCAGCACGGGACGGGACTCGCGTGGCAGACAGGTTAATCCCTAATCCTGTAGTTAAACCTTCCGCTCGTAGAAAGTGTAGCTCAGGGAACGGTTAAAAGGAGACAAACAAGGTATGGTGGTTGACTTGTTGAATTTTGGCGTACGCGTGCACAACTTTCTAAGTTCTGTGCGGGAAATGAAAAAAAAAACGGTGAACTTTGTCCTACAGATCTAAGCAATTGTTGTCGCACACCTTTGGATCGACACAATGCGAGCACTGCACGTTTTGAAGTAAGATTATTTTCAGCTATAAATCTTTGTACACACATCAGAGCTGTAATCATCTCCCGCATTTGTTCACACCCTGCAGGGAAACATTCTTTGGCTTGGACACTGTCCAAAAGCAGGTTCTGATAGGGTCAGCCGTGGCCACAGGAGGGATACTGGCATACTTAGCACACAGAAGGAGACAAGTGAAAACCATTCCTCTCGGTGAAGGATGGTGGGGAGCAGGGGAGAAACCACTGTCAGAGGACAATAAAATCTACCCCTTTCAAGTGCAAACCTCAGAGGGAGAGATTCGGGTAAATAACTAACTGTTATACTACCTTTCACCATCAGTTAAGTAGCAAAGTACCAGTGATAAAACTTTACCATGTTTACTTATTGTCCTTCTTTAACAGGACCTTTATGAGCGCATTGACAAAACCCGCTACACTGATCCTTTGGAAGACAGTGGCTTCCAATATGGCTTTAATTCCACTTATCTCAAGAAGGTGGTTTCATATTGGAGGCATGAGTTTGACTGGAAAAACCAGGTGGCAGTGCTTAACAAATATCCACACTTCAAAACCAAAATAGAAGGTACACACAGCCTCACTCTGAATCAGTGCGGTTTTATTTGCCTTAACCTCATAATTTGCATGTTTTGTCAAGAATCAGATGTTTTTTTTTATGCAGGATTGGACGTACACTTTATCCACGTGCGGCCACCACACCGCGAGAACCAGAAGGTTCTGCCTCTCATGCTTGTGCATGGATGGCCTGGGTCCTTCTACGAGTTCTATAAGATTCTGCCACTTCTCACACAGAACCACGGCGGTGTTGCTTTTGAGGTCATATGTCCGTCCATACCTGGCTACGGTTTCTCAGAAGCCTCTCATAAAAAAGGTAGATATTCTAAATACACTGAACACAAATATAAACACAACACTTTTGTTTTTGCTCCCATTTTTCATGAGCAGAACTCAAACATTTGAAAATGTACATAAAAGACCCATGACTCTCAAATATTGTTCTCAAATCTGTCTACGTGTGTGTTAGCGAGCACTTCTCCTTTGCTGAGATAATTCATCCCACCTCACAGGTGTGGCATGTCAAGGTGCTGATTAGACAGCATGAATATTGCACAGGTGTGCCTGTGACTGGGGGGGGGGCAACACATCTCCGTCACATAGAGTTGATCAGGTTGATGATTGTAGCCTGTGAAATGTTGGTCCACCACCCTTTAATATTGGCAAGAACTGGAACATGCTGTCGTTTACGCCGATCCAGAGCATCCCAAACATGCTCCATGGGTGACATGTCTGGTGAGTATGCAAGAACGGGGATGTTTTCAGCTTCCAGGAATTGTGTACAGATCCTTTCAATATGCGGCCGTGCGTTATCATGCTGCAACATGAGGTGATGGTATTGGATGAATAGCACAACAATGGGCTTCAGGATCTCGTTGCGGTGCCTCTGTGCATTCAAAATGCCATCAATAAAATGCACCTGTGTTCGTTCATAACACACGCCTGCCCATACCAGAACTCCACCGCCACCATGGGCCACTCGATCCAGTTTTGACATCAGCAAACCGCTCACCCATACGACACCACATACGCTGTCTGCCATCTGCCCTAAACAGTGAAGCCGGTACTAATCTGTGAACAGAACGCCTCACTAACACACATGTAGACAGATTTGAGAACAATATTCAAGAGTCATGGGTCTTTTGTGTATGTAGTAAAATTTTCAGATATTTAAGTTTAGCTCATGAAAAATAGGAGCAAAAACAAAAGTGTTTATATTTTTTTTTCAGATGCATACAGATGTGCTTTTTGTCCACTTTAGGATTTGACAGCCTTGCTGCTGCTCGAATTTTCCTGACCCTGATGGAGCGTCTAGGGTTCTCTCAGTTCTATCTGCAGGGAGGAGACTGGGGCTCCCTAATCACTACCAACATGTCACAGATGAAGCCTCAGTAAGACACCAGAGAAACAAGCCCTTACTGAAAACAAGTTATTACTGCCCTGGAATTTCCACCACTGACCCACAAGCAAGCATTGTGATTTACTTAAATTGTGGAACAGTGCTTGCAGTGTGAAAACTACATAATTTACAAAAAAGGACCAGTCCTACAAATTCCTGGAGACTGGTGCAAATTTCTGATAAATTGTAAAAGAAAAAATATACTTATAAACTCATAGCCATAAACTGAACATCAAAATGTCCTAGGATCTACAATCTTAGGTAAAACTCATACTTATTTTCCAGGTGTGTGAAAGGTCTCCACTTAAACATGTGCATGTCAACAAGGGGGTTCAAAGTGCTGTTGTCCCTCATAATCGGTCCTTATCTGCCCTTCCTGGTGGGCTTAAGTCGGGAGGATGTCCGTAGGATGTTCCCTTACATGGAGAGTGTCTGGAACATACTCAAGGAATCGGGCTACATGCACATTCAGGCCACTAAACCAGACACTGCAGGTGGGAAGATACAAAACCAGGAAACGAGCTCAATGAATTTCACACTAATGATCAGTTAAAATGAACTAATTCAAAGCATTAATGAGAAACATCCTGAAACAAGCCAGTGTTTCAAATATTTCGTAATCCCAGGATTCCTAATGCCCCATAGCCCTTAATAGAGCTTAATTCGTCTTTACAGGCTGCGGATTGAACAGCTCTCCTGTTGGCTTAGCTGCATACTTGCTGGAGAAATTCTCCACATGGACTGATATGAACAATAGAGATCTGGCAGATGGTGGGCTGGAGAGGTACAAGAATTTACTTCATACTATATAAATATGTATGGGTATGAGAAGCTGTAATTGAACATACATTTGTACAGGAAATTTGGCCTGGATGACCTCTTGACAAATGTCATGATCTACTGGACCACAGGCTCCATTGTCTCCTCAATGCGCTTCTACAAAGAGAACCTCAAGACTAATCCTGACAGCAGGGTGGATGGAAAGTATGTGACCAAGTGTTTTAACCTTGTTTTATTTTGCTATGCTATGCTATGTAATGATTCTAATAAAGTTTTGTTTTTTGACTCAGGACAGGCATATATGTGCCCACTGGACTGGCAGCCTTTCCTGCAGAGCTGTTGCACTGCCCTAAATCGTGGGCACAAATTAGGTATCGAAACATCTGCTCCTACACGTTTATGCCTCGAGGTGGTCACTTTGCAGCTTTTGAGGAGCCAGAGCTGCTAGCCAATGACATTGTCCAGTTTGTCAAAAAGCTGGAGAAGTTCTGAATCCTTTAAAGCATTCTCAAAAAAGTGTTCAATAATCCCACTGCTACAGCTGTTTTTTGATTGTTAATGGATCATTCCAAATATTCCTTACACACATTACTTGATTTTTTCCAACAAAACAGAGTCATTGATCAAATTGACTTCAAGTTTTAATAAATGTAAACGTATACACAAATGTACTGGCATGACAATGTGTTCGCAAATTAGATTAAAGACAGCAATGTAATACACAAAACCTTTCAAGTCATGTTCATTAAAAATATATTGCACCAGTAGTATGTGTTCTGCGTGTGTCCTCAAGAATTTGTAATATTTCATGCAAAACACAATATATTTAGAAATAGAAATCCTAATAAACAATGTCATTAGACAGATTCCTTTGTGTTTGCCAAAAATCTTTCTTGAGAACACGTTGAGTATTTACAATGATATATAAAGAGGATGGTAAAGTATACTGTTTGTATCAATCTCCGTATTTGTTAATTGACACATATGTTGAAAACAATTAAGCACATAATTCATTAAAATATATACAGCTCAGTTCAAAAGTTCAGTGACTACTATTAAAACCTAATTGTGTGCAGAGAGAAATTTAATGTCAGACTGCTTCATCTTTTTGGGTCAGTTGCTGAAACCCTTAATAGTCGTGGGCGTCTGAAACCACACATAATCCTGCCAGTCTGACTCATCAGCCCTCGGTTCCTTACGTGTATGGAGATCAGAGGACAGAACAATAATTTGGTTCTTTACACGAGTGGGTACTTTAAATTGTAGTTTAGGGCGGAACCAACCTACACCACAGTTCCTGTGAGCCAGCACAAAGACTGTGGTGGGCATCAAACGAACAGGTTTGGCATCAGACAGAAGATCTGCCACAAAAAGTGTGCGGAAGAGTTGCCTTAAGCATGATGACACCCGGAGACACTGATCTCCACTAGCCAACGCAAGGTCCTCCATGTTGATTTCATACATCTCTTTGGGAAAAACAATGGAGCCGCCCATTAGTAGCAACACACGGGGCACTTGGCTAAGAGAAAACAGCACCTCCAGCTGCTGCAGCACCTCCTCTAGCTCCTGAAGGGTCTGCTGACACTTACGCCACTCTGTGTCTGCAGACTGCATTGGCCTCCGACTCACTGTGTCTTTATTCTGTAAAGCAAAACATTAAGTGTTTTTAAACATTACAGCACACCTACTTTGAGAACAGTGGATGAGATTTTGTTTTACTAAGTTCTATTTACCTGCATTAGGGCTTGCTGTTTCTTCTGAGAGTACACCAGCTGGTCATATGTCATGGGTAGTTGCTGTCTCTGATAAAGAATGCACTTGAGGATTTCACTGACAAAGCGGCAGCAGCCTTCCTGAGTTACAGTGCCAGGGAAGATTACATTCACACGGCCTTCTTCCTGCGCTCTTCTCACCACCTCATTGTCCTCTTTCTGATTAAGTTGTTTACCAGGGGTAATGTTGCAATCCTGATTACTTTTCTGATCACATGTGTCCTCTTCCTGGGGATTATCTGTCCAAACAAGGACCAACATGATTACATATAAGCAATGGATGTGACCTCCACTTTCAGCTAGTTAAATCCAACCAAAATGGCCAGTGTTCACATTAATGTCACTGTCCATATTTTCCACCAAAGTTCAGATATTGTTATTGGTGGGCTGAGGATTAATAATGTTTGCTTTCAGTGTATAATATCAGGCAACCATATCTGCAGTCACAGATTTGTACGACCTGTTCCACCATGCAATATAACATCTTCAAATCTCCTGTCCAGATATGTAGTTTGCAATGACAAGAAAATGTCAAAAAATTAAAATACTAGAATCACGTATCAGCTACAGACCATTAAAAGTAAAAATAAACTGATGACTCATAGTTAAATTCCAAAACTACAGCTGTAGTTTATAGATTAGCGTAGATCCCACTATGTACTATTAGAAACTGCTATAAACTAGTAACACTGCCACCGTGAATTGGTAACCGTTTCCTACCTGTAGCGATAGCTGTAGAAGGCAAAGCGGTGTTTTCCTTATTTACACAGTTGTGGACACAATGCTGTTTCGTTTTGTCGTTTTCAGCGGAGGAATATTTCAGTTCAATGGCATTTTTCGACTTTAAACGTGTATTTGCGGTGGGTGTCAAGGATTGTTCGTCGACTTCCGCAGACGAATCGCCCTGTAACGTTGGGACTTCGTGTTTCATATTCGACTCGTCTCGTGTGCTAACACATGTTTCTGACGAAAACGAGAGACGCATTGTCACCCTGCTGTCTCCGCTCTTTAACATTGACGTGTTTTTCGTGTCTTCGGAGTTTACAGATAGATTAAATTCACTCGAAAGTTCTGCCATAGTTTCGAATATCCCCGCCGGGTCCTCACTGCATTGCATGATGGGAAATGTAGATACGCAATGTCGCGTTCACGATTCAAGGAAAGATTCGTAGTTAACAACGTCCTCGTATGAACTGCACCCAGGTGTACTTGGTTCATTCAGCAACGTGTGCTAATGTATACATTAAGAAATACTTGTTGGGTGCTGGTTATTTTTATACGACAACCATACCTTGTACAGCGTGTAACTCCACATTAAAACACTTTAATCCAGATTAAATATAATCTATAAATGCTCAATATATTACAGCAGAACAGGCAGTTGCATACACTCAGTTCAGCATTAACATTTTATCGTGAACGTAATAACAAAGATCAGAAAAAACACAACCCTGTATTCAATAAATTCACCGATTCACACCCTTAATCAGTTTAACCTCTTACGTCACTGTGCCTTCCACTATTCCTGTATGTCGCAAATGCAGCATATCGTCTCTGCTATTCAAATTAAAGGCGACACATTAGTCACACGATAGAATTATCTATTCTATATTTATAAAAAAAACAATCATGTGTGTAATGTGAGGTTATGTTACTTGTTATGTCACATATGTGTTGATGATGTTTACAGAGAGATTAAATATAAAACAACATGAGAGCATTCAAAGACAATCTAGTTTTAGAAATAAGCCATTTTATCAACCCAGAGGTTTGATAATCAATCAAAATTCAATATAAAAACTATTGTTTGTGGTACATCGTGTTTAGTGGTTTTAAATCCACCCAAGTGGCTGTTTCGTGTTGTGCATCGATGTGACGAAATTAGGCCCCAGGTGTAATAATTAGGTATGAAGCACGTTGCGTTGATATTCACGCAGATTCCTCCACTTGGAAGGTAGATTTCATTTTCACAGCCGGAGCAAACGGGTCGGGAGCAGTTGTGTCTCATCTTCATTAATAATGGCTTCAGTGAAAGTAGCTGTCCGGCTCCGTCCATTGAACAAAAGGTAGGTGGAATTGGGAGGTTACCTTTACCTTAAGGTACTTACTTTTAACACTGACACGCGTGTGTTTCCACAGAGAAAAGCAGTTAGCATCGGACACGATAGTTCATATGAAGGGGAACACTACGTCTATTATTAAGGTATTTACCACAAAATAAAAATATATTACACACTAGTTAAATAAGTTTTATTAATATTTGTTTGTTTGAAACCGTAGTCTTCTCCTGTTCGGGGGGAGGAGGTAAAGGACAGATGTAAGACCTTTTCATTTGACTTCTCCTATGATTCAACTGACAGTGGAAGCCCCACATTTGCATCCCAGGAGAGGGTAATTTGCTTATCTCTACCTTTTATTTCAATGCAACTAAATCACTTCTGTGGGAATCATAGCATGTGACAACGTGTATTTTAGATTTTTCATGACTTGGGGTCTGATGTCCTGAAAGCTGCATTTAAGGGTTTCAATGCCTGCGTGTTCGCCTATGGTCAAACAGGATCAGGAAAATCTTACACCATGATGGGTCATAAAGTAAGTAATGCTTCTTAACTCTATCGGCACCTGTGAAATTGTCTTGGCAAATGTTCTTTGGAGGGTCAACTTGGCTATCCTGTTCGTGATTCACATTGTGATTAAACTTCAGATTATGTCTATCAATATAGCAAAGACAAAGATCGTGAATGTTTACTGTATTCAAACTCTTTGGCACTGTGGTGCTCCAGGTTGTGTCCAGGTGCCCCATTTGCTTTAATTATCTTTGAAATGTAGCAAGAACTTAATTGGTGTCCAACTATGGTGAATTTAATTTGAATTGAAAGCTGTGTATGAAATATAATTGGGGACTGTTTGGTTTTCTGTATATATTTATATCATGTGTAAGGTCTTAAACCTTACACTGTAAAGTGCCTTGATGACTTATGTTGTGAATTGGTGCTATATAAATAAAGTTGAATTGAATTAATTAAATTGTGGTGAGGCACAGATTAGGGTGCAGATATGAGACCGTGCCCACTTCTAGCTGGGATTTAAATGACTAATGGAGTATGAATGAGGATTATTTTGTCCGATAAAAAGGGGGAAATTTACAATCACGGTCTCATGAGTGCCAGGCAGCACTTATCACATTGTCATACCATCCCTACAGAGAAGCACAGTGCTCTGTGATAAGCAATGACTCCAAGTGGACAGTCAAGACGAGTCTGTCCTCGAGTGGCCCTGTCTGAGTCCAACCCCAACCCCCCCTCAAATAAGAGGTGGGCAACCCTGGTCCTTGTATACCCCACTCCACCCTCACCCTGACCTGATGGATGGAACATACCCGATCCACGTAATCAGCCGTGTTTAGGGCAGGCATAGCCAGATAACAAGCATTTCCTATAATCGGCTTGAGCTTGAGCGGATCTGCCAGGAAGAAAGATGCATTGCCTAGATCCAGTTGTGAGATGTTTGTAGAGACTTGACCAATAATCCTGAAGATTTACAGTTGCTAAAGGTGCTTCCAGAAGAAATTAACTTTAAAGTTTTAATACTTTAATAAATCACTAGTCATTTTTAGTAATGTATCTATTTAAATATACAAGGCAAGTGTGGGTGATATGGGTTGGATTACTTTCTGACGCCAGTGTAGCACTGACTCCTCATCCCATTAAATTTGGAAACCTAACTGATGGCAGTTTTATCAGATGCCCCCCCCCCCCCATTTATCTTCATGTTTCTGTCCACTAATCAGAAAATGTGATGAGGGCAGCAACCCACAGCTCTTCTCTCCTCACCTTGCACTGCAATGCAAATTTTACAGTACCAATGAAGTTTCTGCTTGTCTACCAGGAGACTTGTGCAAGGTCATCAGCAAAGCTGCTGTCAACATCCCAGATAATTATATATATATATATATATATATATATATATGGCTCTTAAATCTTACTATCTGTTACTTTGTAATTAAAACAAGAGGGCATGCAGCTCTGAGTGGAATTGCTTTCATGCTTCAGTAACTCCATATCAGATGAGCTGTTTGTTGTTCAGCAGTCTTTACATGTGCTGGCTTGTGGTCACAGCCTAGTACAGATACTCAAATTAAGAGAACATAATAGGCGCAAAATTGAATTGTCATTTAAAAGTACAGTATGTGTAATGATTTTGTAATAAGGATTCTAAATGAAACATTTTCTCAATATACCAGGGAGATGTTGGTTTAATCCCCCGCATCTGTGAAGGCTTGTTCCGGGAAATATCTGAAAGAAGCAAGAATAATGCTGTGTCCTTTTGCATGGAGGTCAGGTAAGGAACCATCATACATACAGACTCAATTTCCTGAAAATTACTTTGTCTAAAAGGCAATAAAAACTAAAGATTTTCTTATAGTTTGAGCCTTATCTGACAAAAGTTAGAAATATTTTTTTCATTTTCGCTAACCTTAAATTTAATTGACTTCAAAAATGTTAGCAGATTTAGAGATTAATGCCTGCAGCAAACTCAGAGGCATGTTTACCACTGTTTCAACACATTTATCTTTAATTTCTTTCTTACTGTTTGCAAACTGAAGATGCATTGTACTCTATATTGAAGGAACCAACTGAATTGAGTATTTGTCCAGTTTTATTGGATACAAAACTTCAACCTCAACTTGTCTTTTTCACAGGACAGAGTGGAAAAACTGTACACTGTAAAAGTTACTTTTTTGTTGTTTTTAATTACTGAGAACTGCAATAAATTTAATCTCCTCTTTGACGGAGGCGAAGACGTGTACCTCACTTGGGCGTCCGTTCAAAGTTAAAGATGACAAAGCATGACAGATTTTTTTAGTTGATGGGTTGTTCCTGTTTTTCAAATAGTTCTGCACATGATTGTCACTGTATTTTGCAGTACTGATGGGCAATAAGACTTTTGCCCCATTCTCAACCAGGACAATTCTGTTGGATGAGAGTTTTGATATATTTGTGTGTTTTGCAGGCAATGTGCAGTTATTTAACTGAAATGTCTGCGCTAAAAGTTAATTAACTGATCATTTTGAAGACATTGTGGCTTTATTACTAAAATGAAATAATAATCGAAATCCCAGATAATGTCTGGTCTCATCACAATAGCTGTTTTATGTCCCAACTCTAGTCCTAAGTATTTTCTTCGGAGTTTGACATTGAGAATTTTAAGCTAATGTGTACATTATTCAACCATTTGATATCATGTGCTCCTGGAACCTTATTTGGGTTTAATTCTACTTTAGGATTGGGTTTTTATTTGACAGACTCTGCTAGGCCAGAAATGTTGAATAGCATGGCTATTGCCAGAAGCCATTCCTCGTGGCTGAGGGATGGCTTCTGGCAAAGAAGCTACAGTGACTCCAAAATAGTTTTTCTGTAAAGTAGGAAAATTTATGATTTGATCTTTTATAGGAAACACCTTTTTCACAAAAACAGGTGTGGATGCCTGTGTTTTTATTTCTTCCATCGTTGGTTCAAGTGGACAGGATATAGTAATATAAATGTTTTAACGTCACTGGTAAAAACATGGTTAAGTGACTAGAGCAGTGGACAGTTTACAGCAATTAGAAGGTACTTGCTTTGATCACTCTGAACAACTTATGAAAATGTTTTGTTTTTTTTCTTGGTATTTTTTTCTTTAGGAATCGGTATTGCTTGGATCAGACCATTGCTTGCCTGCTATGTCTCTATAGTCATTCTGAAAATTGTAGTAATGCTAGAAAACACCTGCTGGTGTACATCCACAGGATATGCTCTCTATTGTCTATTACTGTCATGTTCTCAAAGCCCAATTGCTCCATGCTGGCATTATTTTCTTATTGGCCACTCGGATGAGGCCTTTTGCTTCTTTCACACACCCACCACAGTAATGATTGAAGTGCTCTGCCTACTTTGCCACTGCAATTGGAACCACATGAGCACAATACTTTTGCTTTAAACCTACTGTGAATTTTTTTTTCATAACTGACAGTGACTAGCATTGTTCTACGGTGAGATTCACATGTCAACACTGAGACATAAACTGGTGTGCAATTTTGGCTCAGATTTTTAATTTGTTTGCTTTCATGATGACAGCTATTTAGAAATTTACAATGAACGTGTGCAAGATCTTCTCAAGAAGAATAGCGGAGTTTTGAGAGTGAGGGAACATCCCAGGGACGGACCTTACGTAGAGAGTAAGATTTTTTTTCTGAGCCGTCATCTCAGCTGAGTTTGCATGAAATACAGAAAATCTAATGCAGAAAACTTCTACATGTGTAGATTTGTCCAAGCACTTGGTACATAACCATAGTGACATGGAGGACCTGATCATTTCTGGTAATGCCAACCGCACCACAGCCAGAACGGGCATGAATGACGTCAGCAGCCGTTCCCACGCCATCTTCACCATCAGTTTCACCCAGGTGAATGTTTTAGTCCTGTTCTTCCTTCTGTTGTACCATGGGGCTGGGGTAGTAAACATTTTTACTGATACCATACCTCCAATAGAACTCTAATTAGTCATATTTTGTGTGATCTCTCTCCTTTTCTTCATCTTTAAAGACTTTTTCACTTTTACAATCATAAGGAGCACTTTTGTCATGATTCCTGTCTATTTGCCTTTAATTATTCCTCTGTGATGTTGCCTCCTTTGAACCAAATGAGGATTTCTAAAGTTCTTTTTTCTTTTCATGCTACAGGCATTGTTTGATGTGGAGTTGCCATGTGAGATGTTAAGTAAGATCCACCTGGTTGATCTGGCAGGCAGTGAAAGAGCTGATGCCACACGCGCCACAGGCACCAGGCTGAAGGAAGGTGCCACCATCAACAAATCCCTTGTCACTCTGGGCAGTGTAATCTCTGCTTTAGGTAAATGGTGCTTACAGCCTGATTGAGGGCAAAATTCTTTATAGTTTTATATATATAATTTCAAGGGGTTGCTTTTCTGTTGACAGCTTTAAATCACATGTTTTAGTTTTGGTTCCTTTTTGTTTTTGTCATTTGAAATGGGGGTTAAATAATACTATGATCCCTATTGGTTAGCAATGGAGAACTTTAGGCCTTAGAATGAACTAGTACACTGTGAATTGTTAAATGAAATATTTCATACAATGAAGCTCTCTAGTTTGACTGAGTCAGTTTTTCTGTGTGCTCTCTCAGCTGACCTTAGTGCGGGAGGGCCTTCAACAAAAAAGAAGCAACTCTTCATTCCTTACAGGGACTCTGTGCTGACTTGGCTACTAAAAGACAGCCTGGGTGGAAACTCCATGACTACAATGATAGCTAGTATGTACCGTATCCAATGTGTATTATTTTCATGCCTTTTTTTAAATTATTAACACTTTATCTCGCCACTTCTCATCAACCTCGCAGCTGTTTCCCCTGCTGCTGTGAACTATGGGGAGACCCTGAGCACTTTGCGCTACGCCAGCCGGGCTAAAAACATAGTGAACACTCCCACTGTAAATGAAGTTGGCAGTGTCAAGGTAATAAGAGAGCTGCAGGCGGAGGTGACCAGGCTCCAGAGGTTACTTGAAGAAGCTAGTCAGGTACTGCATATATTTTAAACCACACAGGGCCTTCAGCTATACTACAACATGTATGTTGACAGTTTGTTATTTAAAGGTTGGGCTGTCTTTTCATGACTAAAGGTTTCCCATGGGGGTCTGTCTTCTATGATGGTAGAGCAGGAGCTGCATCAGAATGAGGCAAAGGTGAGTCATCCTCTGTCAAGTGGAGAAGTGTTTTGATTATATCCTTTGTAAATAACACGGCTATATTCCTGCTATTTTCACAGGTTCTTGCTTTGACAGAGGAGTGGACCAGCAAATGGAGTGAGACTCATCGTATTCTGCAGGTATTCATTTTAGCAGCGTTAAAACTGTACTTTGCGTTTAAAAAAATATGCATTATTGCAAGTAGACAAGTTGTGATTCATATAATTGTCTAGTTTAAAAAAACAATCTTGCAGTAAATCCCTGTATTGAAGGTTTTGGTAAACATTAATGACATGTGAGGTATAATAACCACATGGAGTACATTGCATGGATATTTACTTCACATTAACAATCGAAGGAGCAGAAAGCGAAGTAGTAGTTCTGACAGGTACTGCTTAAAATTGCAGTAAAGACGTCCTGCCAGCTGGTGTCACTGCAGGCCTTGCGAATAGCCACAACTGCTCATGAAGGCGAAAGGCTAATGAGTAGAGAGTCAACCTGACATTTACATTTAATTTTCCATCTATTCAAACTTTAAATGGCATTCAAAAGCCAACTCCTTGTAATGATTGTGAATTTAGAGTGTGACAGTGTTTAGGAAATCGGCTAAAGGAAAAACAAAACTGAACAGACATGCCGTCTCCCTCAAACCAATATGGTTTCTCTGAGGCCAGGACAGGGTGGCAACATCTTTTCAAGACCCCAAGCCGCAACAGAAACTGCAACCGTTTGCCAATTCAGGCTTTACATTACAACATTTTTTTTCTCTGTTGAATTTGTGCCCAACCTCCCAAATAACACCAAATGTCATCTGTTTGGTTGGGACTCATCATGTTCAGCCAAGTAGCCTGTTGCATTATGCATTGAATTGAGAAGCGTGCCAGACATAAAAAGTATAGTGACTTCTTCTATTATTTGTGATTGCAGTACATTCTCTGCAGTGGTTTTTGTACACAGTTAAACTTGTGCATTGATTTGGCCTTTTGAAAAAATGTCTCGACGATTGGTGGATTCCTGATTTACAGCAGCCCATAGTGACTTAAGAGTAAGAGTTGAAGTAAAAAGTCAGTGTAAATGTAAGAAGTTATAAAAATACTCATGAATGTAAGTGATGTCTGCGTCGGATAATTAACATTCTGTGCTGTATGGTGGTTGGCAGGTGACATTTAGTGACTCGACCACCCTCTCATGTCCCATTTATGACGGTGTATTAGAACTCATTAGCAGCTGTCACTCCTCCTAATTAAGTGTTCCTGATTGACATAAGGCACGTTTGATTCTGACTGCCCAGCATATTAAAGTTTCATTGTTATAAATTTGTTTGCATGTTTAAGCAGCGGTGACTTAACACCCTGAGGCAACATTGTCCATTTCAATTGGTGCTGTATAATTTGCCTTTAGACCTGTGATCATTCATTTCGACCTGTTAAGATGCATGATACAACAGTACACCTTAGTGAAACACTTTGGTGAAAAGGCCACAGTACAGGCAGGCATGCTGGTGTCTAAACTAAGTGTTTAATGGATGACTTTATAGATTTGACATTTGTCTTCCTGTGCATTTGCATTCTGTCTGGGTGAAAAATGATAAGTGGGGATCCTGCATGGACTGTTGCACAGACATTAGAGGTGGAGTCTGAGTTCAGGAGAGAAGCACATTCAGTCTGTTTGACAACGCAAAACAGAACAAAGCTTTACAACACAAAGTGGGTTTTGGGAATAAAAAAAGGTGTTATAGTGTCTGTCTTAAATTAAGTGCAGTTTTCCTTAACTTCTCTCATATTTTGTCCTTAATTCAGTTGCTACTGTTGCTGAGAGCTAGATGAAAATTCTACTTGGGCTCTGTAAGGAGACAAGTTGACCAAGAGCGTTGTAAACAGAATTTTGAATTCTGTATTCAAAGCAGATTTCCAATGCAAAGTTATTCATCGTCAGCTTCCCAGATTGGTTATAGGGCATGTGGGAGAGAGAAAGTAATTAATATGAGATGGATTCCAGAGCAGCCTCTTACCAGACAGAAACGGCCACAGATTGAGAGAACAAAAAGGCAGGAAGAGTGTAAAGTGAAAAGGGTGAGTGTGTGACTAAAAATGTAGCATTGTGCTCCTCCAGCTATCCTTTCAGGTCGCCTTGTAACACAGGGTGGGGGAGGAACCTCTATTTTAGTAAGGTACAATAGACTAGTGTTTCTTTGATCCTGGGTGTGTTTGTATTTTCTAATATCTTACAAGACAACACATACTCCACGCAGCCAACAGATATAATGACTAAAGACAGTATTAACACTTGCATCATACAGAGGTCGGCAACCTACAGTATATTTCCATAAGTTCTATCGGTATTTAAACCTGCCTGTTCTACATGTCATCTTTTTATATAGTTTATCATTTATGCTTTGGATGGTGCTTTGTTAGCAATACCAAGGAACCTTACTTCTCCTGCCTCTGTATGCCTTCAGGCTCTCCTCCTCTGGGCTGTATACAATGGTCAGCAACCAAGCTGATTATTTAATTTTTTTTTTTTAAATACAACAACAGATTTAAGAGTTTACAGAAGCTTTGAACAGTAACTGATTCTTTTTAACTAGCCACTGCAAACAGACAACTACAACTTTGCTGACTGGTGTTCCATCTATGTTCATTTGAAGAATATGGAGATTGGATCTGAAATTTAAATACAGCTCTGCTGAGGAGATAAACCTTCAAATGTATTTTTCTTGTTCTGAGTTCAGTACTAGTATGATATTTTGGCAAGTTGATCCACTTGACAAAACTGATGGGCAGTCAGAAAATGATTAGGTGGCATAGTATGGCACTGTTTTGAAATTCATATTAACCAAGCTAGAAACCTGAACTGTCAAAGTGCTGGGGGAAAAAAATCCATTAACTTCTGGCCAACCACAGATGATGGCTTTTAATGGAAGCCTAAATGCTGCCTGAGCCTGGCTGCTGGTCTAGGCCACAGTTAATTACACCATGTTCACCTGCTGCCTCAACCAGAAAGCAGAATTTCTGTCCTCACAGCACATGCACACTGGCTGCCTGGGTGTGGTGAGGAGCAACTTTCTCTGGAATGTGAGCAGAATATAAGAGGATCTCATCTGCTCCTGGTGTCAGAGGAAAGTGACACAGTGCATTAATCTGCCAGGCTACACCTCACCTCTAATGAAGTCTGTAAAGAATCCCTTTTAATTAAGTACAGGGGCTGAGGTCGATGCATCTCCCTCATCAGAAGTGGTGGGGTGGGGTGGGGGCATTTCTTCCATCTCACAACTGCCAATGAGTGAGGTGCATCTGGCTGTGCACGCATCTTTGTGGTCCAATCTATAAAAGCGGGAGGGTGATGGTGAGAAGAACTAGTTTATGCAGAGTGCTTCCTCTGAATCTTCCATATGTGAGATTTTCTGCTCTGCCTCCTGGGGAGGTACTTATGATAATCCATTTCAATGTGAGCAATGCAGCTTAACAGATGAATACTTCTTATAGAGCCACTCATACTTGGCTAGGCTCTGGGTTATTGAACTATAGCCATTGCTTTGAGACGAAAAGGTTACCAACCTTAGACACTTGTGGCCAATGTGTCTTTTGAATCTCTCAGGACACCCAAGGCTAAATGTTAAATGAATAACTGGCAAATAAAATGCTCAAACATATGTCTGTAGCATGTATATTGTTTCTAAGGCTTAATTCATACCTTTTCAATAGTTGGAAGCGAAATAATTTGAAAAACTAGTTTAATGTTGCTGTTTAACACATGCTGTAAAGTGGTGTGACTTTTATTTATTTTACAGTTGTGATCCAGTTGTCACTGTAGTGCAGTAAAAAAATGCAATGTTTAGGTTTTTCATGATTTGGCAATTGCATTAACAATGCTCTACATGATTAAGAGTAATTTTCTCATTTTAAAGGTTAGGGTTATGGATATAATCACAAGACCTATTATATAGATGTTGCTCAAAGTGTAGCACTATTTCAGTAAAAGAAATACTTCATAGCTTTGTTTTCTATTTATTGTCTTACTTTGACCTTGCACACAATACTTCCTTCAGACACATTGTACATGACGGAACTGGCCCAAGTTTCTTGCTGTTATCTAAAGCTGACATGCTTTACAAGCTTGAGTATTTTAATAGCAACATACAGTGTTCATAGCAATGTATCAATAAAAGCAATGGTGCATGGTATACAACGAACCGGTGTGTGGGAGGTGGCACGGCGTCTGTTTCACTTGCTGAACACAATGTACAGTTTGACTCTCACCACTATAATCTGAAAGATTTATGGCATCTCTCTCTCCATTAGCCACTCTACTGCTTCATGGTGACACATGGTTTGAACGCTGCTATTCTTCCTGGCCTTCAGGCAAGGAAGAGCAGTCATAAAGAATTTTTTTTTTTTTTTTTTTTCTGGTTGCCATTAAATGTCTGTCAGCATTTTTATTTTATATTGTGCCATTCCAGCTATGGGCTATTGAAAGATTTTATTTTTTTGGTTCCCTTTCACAGTATATTTTTTTCCCCATGTCCTATAGGAAGAGAGTGTGGTTCTTAAAGAAATGGGAAGTGGCGTAATACTTGACTGCCAGTTACCGCATCTGATAGGCCTTGACGAAGATCCACTTGGCACTGGCATCACCCTCTATTATTTGAAAGTAAATAAAGAATATTAACTTGATATAATTTATACATTGTTTGTTTTTTCTGAAATCCTCACCAGCCAAGGTCCACAGCATGTGTTAAATCAAATAACAACCTTCAAAGTAACCACCTCCAAATTCCCTGTAGGACGGAAGAACCCTGATCGGGAGTGAGAAAGCGCCATGCTGTCAGCATATTGGTGAGGGGTTTGGGTGTGTGGGCTGTGTTTTGTCTATTTAACCTAAACTATAAGCAGTACTTTTTTTTTTTTTTTAATATTTACATTTAACTGTATTGCAGTACTTCATGGGCCTGGGCTTCTCCGTGAACACTGTGTGCTCGAGAACTGTGCTGGGACTGTGACTCTAGTCCCTCAGGATGGTGCACTCTGTTCAGTCAATGGCTCTGTGGTCACCAACTCCTGCCAGCTAACTCAAGGTAAGTATTTCTGTAATGCCAACATTCTCCTGAGGGCAATATCATCCATTCTTGATTGGAGTTATGCGATCATAGCATCGCATCTGCAAATGAAATGCTCGTTTATGTCCCATGCTCTCCCACGGCTGCACACTCGAGGCATGGCTGAATGGTGAACACCACACTCAACGGGGCAGATGCCATTTCCCTTACTAAACATTTTGAAGGGCGAGAGGCCCAGGACAAAGCTGCAGACAAAGCTCCAGGCCCTCCATTTAATTGGCAGATGGCGTTGATAGGGCCAACAGGTTTGAAGTGGGCCAGAGCATTAACCTTTCAAAGGACGGAGCCGAGCAGAGTTGAAACTCATGCCCCCCTGAGCAGACTCTTGCCAGGCCTGGGAGCTTTCACCGCTGCCTCCTCATCCACACTGCCTTATATTCCAGAGATAAAAACTGCACACAGGCATCCAGGCAGCACAAGGCTCTGCTACACTAGTCTCTTTATAACCATTTCAATTTATCCAATATCCCCTTCAGAAATGGCTGCATCTGAAGCTATTTTCTTGAACAAATGATAGTAATTTTCAGTCCAACTGCAGCTGGAATCCATCACAGGATGCCCTCTCAGGTGCTTTGTCACTCGTCAGAAGTCATTAGCAGTAGCAAGATTAGTATTTGCTATGTTGAGGGAGGAGAAGGAGAATGGTGAGGAGACCTGGAGAAATCTGTGGTTGTGGCTGTATGAGCATGAGTCTGATAAATAAGCCCTAATACCACTTCAATTCTAAACCTCTACAAGACTTCTCAAATTTCTTAGGACCATTTTCTTCGCTAAAATATCCCTCTGGTCCAGTTCTCTGCCAATCACAATTGTAATTGTGTTACTTGTAGCAATTTATTTACTTTGCCTCAGCAGTGGAACATGTTGGTGAACTTTTGTGCTATTTGTGAAGTTTTCTACAAGTTTAGTGCAGAGCCGGACACAAAGATTCACATGGCGCATTAGCTTACCTTTTTATTTGCGGTGTGGTGTGTGTGCGTGTGTGTGTGTGTGCGTGTGTGTGTGTGTGTGTGTGTATATATCAGTGGTAAGTGCAACATTTATACCAAATGACAAAGTTAATGTCGGTATGTGAGTTGGAGAGATTCACATTTTTATTCTTTTCTTCTTGGTTCCCATCCAGGTGCCAGCATAAAGTTAGGAAGAGGAACTACACTCCGGTTTAACCACCCAAATGATGCTGCCCAACTCAAAGAGAAACCCCAGGTACAGACGGTACCCAAAAGTACCACCGACACACCCTGCTGTGTTCTTGTATTTTTGTGTAGCTGGGTGAGTGTCTTTCAGCAAAGATGCAGTTTCTGTTGGTAATTTAGTAAAAGCCAGTGAGCGCCATCAGCACTTTGTTTCCATAACCACCAGCACTGCTCATGTCGAACTCAATTTCACACTTCGTGTCATATCTGAAACTCAAACACCATTGTCATCCATGCAGATTCTTTTTGATGAGAATAACGACTTCCTCGTGCTTCTTGGTTGCTACTATTGTGTTTAGTGTTAAACTCATGATTTGCCCCCCCTCAAAAAGAGCAGAGCAGCACATTATGAAGTCTCTTCACAATACTCAACAGTTTGCAACTGTACAGAAGCCTGAAAGGAGGCCAGATGTAGCAGCTTTCAAAACTGGCTGCTTTTCATCCATTTTGCAACGACTCCCTCTTGGCTTTCATTCGCTTTCATGTGTTTTTAAAGAATCATTGTGTGAATGGACACTTTCTTGAAGAAGAAACTGCAATGTGTCTTTCCAGGAGTTAAATCTTTTAGCAGTTTTGAGTTGCGTGAGCCTGCAGGGCTCCAAGAATAAAAACCTATAAGTATTTGTGCTAGGCAGTTTGGTGGCACTTATTACATGGTGTGGGGGCACTTATTACATGGTGTGGGTAAGTGAGCCAACGGCAATGGGGGGAAGATATGACATGCAGCTGGACAAGTATGGAGGATGCTTCAGTCGGGTGACATGCACCATCAAGGTGCTCAAAGTAAATGGTGAAGTTTGTTAGACTGCTAAACAGCCACAATGTCATGTGAAAGTGGAGAGATTATTGCAATTTATATATTTCCTTTCCTGTAGGGATATCTAGACACATTTGATATTAGTTGGAGCATTTGCAGTGAGGCTGCCTTGATATTTTATGTGGATCACTAGAATCAATCATCCCCAACAAAGTGTTGTAGCCTGTATATTTTAAGGTATAAGCTTCCTTTCATGAAATGGAAAACACTTAACAAATACTGTTGCCTATGTTCTTTACAATTTATACAGTACCTTTCTCACAATGGTGGTGGAACCTATGAAATGTGTCATAGGAAAACTAGTCCATTGAGGTTAATGGTTTTTAAACATTACATTTACTTAGTCACACAGGCCCGTTTATAAAGTGACAATAGTGTGCTTATGTTCTGAAATGAGTATTGATTACATGACACTAAGGGCAATGTTTAAAATGTTTTAATAGGTTTAAAACGGTAAAATAATTGACTTGGTCAGTAATTAAACTCTAAGGAAACTTAAGTTTTATTCCCTAAAGTGCTTCTATGCTTGATAACATTTTATGTTAACTTCAAACACCTTTTTATAGACACAGCTGTACTTCACTTTTTGACAACTCTGTGCTGTCTGCATTATTGAAAATGGCACACTAGAACAGCCAAGTAAAGCACAGACATCTAGGCTCCACTGCAATTCCAAGAATAGTATTTGCCATTCATTTTTAACATCTTTTCCAAATGAGATGGTCTCAGGAGTTTCACGTTTGCGCAGTCTGAATGTGTGCGAGCACTCCCAGAATGCAGCGTGTAGCTGGTGTGTTATGAAATGGCTGTTAAATAGCACTACACTCCCTCTTAGTTTTAGAGTGAAAATGTCGAAACGGTTAAGTAAAGTGTGGCACAAACTGTGCACTATATCAAAACACAAGAGTGGACGGAGTTCTGCATTACAGCTGCTTTCTTTAAAAAATGAATGCACCTTCATCTTAGGAAAACCTAATGGTGTCATCCTGCATATGCTTATTTTTGTCTTTGATTATTCCACATTAGAATTGTACATTTTTTCCAAATGTTACTCTGCCAGCCTCCCCTAATGTGGTGTGAAAAATACGGCCAGTGAATACTGATACTGTATGTGTAGTTGTGTACTATAATTCAACCACTGTATAATTGCAAATCTGCTGCCTGTCAGTCATTTCTTATACTCAGACTTTTACAATTCAGGGTGTTTCATTCTGTTTTGCAGAGTGAGTTGCTGCCTGGCTTGAGCCAGTCCTTGACTGACCTATCCAAATCTACTGAGAAGCTGTCCAAAGTGATGCTGCAAAATCCAGGGTGAGACTTTTTGCAACTTATGCAGTATGTACAGTGGCGGCTGATGGAAAAGTTTTTATTTTGAAGGGGGGGCGCACTTCTGCAAGTCACTTTTCAGACACGTAGCAGTTAGCATTTTCATGTAGCTGCTAGTCTGTTCATGTGTTCTTTTTTTTTTTTTTTTTTACGTATTACCCGTCGGAAGCCAGTATTGTTCTTTTCCTGACACCTGACGGAGGAGGCAGGAAAAACAAACCAAAGCTTCAGTCTCAGGACAGATTCTTGCGCTATGCAGACTATGCAGAGGCATAGGGCCCCACGGCCACTAGGGGGCCCCCGAGATACTGCTTATATTGTTAGAATTACATGTAATTCAAATATCTCTCAGATTATGTTTGAACTTTGGTTTGCTCTATTATTTACTGCCCCTCATGTATATTTGACCCCAGCTTAACTGAACCCTTCCCACCTTGGCTGCTTATTGGGCAGCATTCATCAGACCTATAGACCAAATCAAAGCCCTAAATCATTGCCACATTTGTGAAGAGCATTGGAAGCGTTCAAAAAGCTCTCCTGAAGTACTTGATGCTGTGCCAGTGGGAATCAAACTAAGGAAATCGTCTGCAACTGAGACGTATCCCAGAATGTCCTTTAGGCCAGTAGGTAGTGAACTGCCCCATCTCACATTAACAAAATGACTGCAGTCCATTTCCATCTGTTAAGCTCTTTAGAAAATTCACAGAATGTACTGTTATAAAAAAAAACAAATGAAAATCGAAAGTGCTGATTGGGTGGAATGATGCCACTTTCATTCAGTACATTCTCAACAGAGCGACTCTTCCCAGTTTTCTGTATCAAGTACATTGTCTAAAAAACGTCAGGATATTACTGATAGGATGGTTAGGATGCAGGTCAGTCAAAAACATTAAAGTGAAACATAAACCGTACCAGTCTTCATCTGGATTCTGTGTTTCCATTCCCAGCGGAGCCATAAGGACAATTTTTAAAATTAAAATATCCTGCACAGTGGTTTTTAATAAACTCTATCCTGTGATACATTCGTCAGTTTTAGCTCTTTTAGCCTACCTGGGGAAAAAACATTAATACTGTTTTATTGGCAGGGGTGGCACTACTACCATTACCTTGGAACTGTGTGATGGGGTCATTGATCTGTCATGTCAACTGCTCATTGAATTAGCGCCCCAAATCCAATTAATTTTCTAGTGATTCACTGCCTACTGAAACGGTGAGCAATTTGACACACTCTTACCTTAATAATGTTTAGGTGTTACAGCATGTCGACCGATCTGCTGTACAATTTCCCTCACTTTGCTATATTCCCAAAACACTTCTGGCTCTGGTTGTTTATACTGCTTTCAGTTCCACATATCCAAAACCATTTCCGAATCTGTCACAGAATCGATATGAAAATGTGAAGGCACGTCATGTGTAATTATATCAACCATGCAGGATCACTGTGAGCCTACTGGTGAAGTGTCAGTGGTTGGAGACTCTGTTTTATTTGCCACTTTGAAGCTTACATGTTGGACGGATGCAGTTGGGCAGCTGAAGGCCTGCTGTAAACATGCTGTTTTGATATATATATATAGATATATAGATATATATAGATATCATGTGTACGGCATATATATGCACCACTTTAATATATTAGGGTTGGCTATTAAAAAACATACTTGAGGACTTTAGAGGTATGCAATACACATGATATTAAATGTGTTCATGGAGGAGCTGCTTAGCAGCAGGAGGTGGCATGGCAGCAAGTTAAAGGAAGCCTGAACAGATGCATCCCAGACGTCAGAAGACTTCCAAAGAAAGGCTGTGGGGCTCCCCATCAACAGTGCGCAGCAGAGCAGACAAAGGGGGCAGAGATGGAAGAGACTGGCAGTGGGTAATTTAGGGGGAGGCAAACTGTGCTCTCTGTAGTGATGTTAATGAATCTGTTTGTGTACCAATTTTGTTCAGTCATTCCACAGCAAGGATACGGTCAACTTCTCAATGTAAGAGAGAGGGGGGGGGGGGGGGAACGGGAGGTGGGGGGCAGATTGTATCACAACAATTTGGTCAGAAGCTTGAACTGACAAGCCCAGATTTTTTTCAATTTAGTCATGTGAGTAGACAAACGTCACTGAATACAGGACATCCTCTGTAGTGATCCTGAGGATCTGCAAAACCCCCCATGAGGACCTGCACCGTGGCCTTTATGTTGTCTGTACTTTAGTGCTCCCGTTTTCCACTCGTTTTCCTGCTGCAACTCTCAGAGCTCAGGCAAAGCTGCTCATTTCTGTCATTCTTTGAGCTGTATATTTGGTTTCTGCCCCGCCCCCTAGAGTGCTGAGTATTATATGTAAATCCTCAAATCAACATGCACAGATTTTATTTAATTTCACAGCTAGTAGAGTGGCTCTAATCTCATCCAGCCATTTGGGCTGTTTGCTTTTCAAATCTAATGGATGTTTTTTTGTGGGGGTGGGGTCAGGGGGTTTAGGTGGTTATTGAAATCTTGTCTTCAGTCTGCAAACTGAATTCCCAGTGTCAAACAACAACAAAACTTAATTTGCATTGGAAAACAAAGCATGTCACGCATGTATGAGCATACAGTATAAGCACAGCTGTATTGTGCACATCCCCTCATCATTTTATTTCTGTTTTCTAATACAATGTCCAATGTATTTCATTCTTTGTCCTTTTTTCTAGTCTGGCTAGGCTGACTGAGTCTCAAGTGCAATGCAACTGTCTCTTTGCAAAAGAGAAGATCGTGAGTGTGGTATGTCTTCATATTTTGTTTGTACAGTTACAAAAAGTCTAATTTAGTTGAGGTAGTCTCCATCAAATTAAGAAAGGGCTTGTTTTTAAACATCTAAAAAGGTGCATATGGTGACTTTTCAGCAGTTTTGTGTAACAAGACATTTTATTGGCACGGTGTAAGCATTAGTCTCTTTGTCTGCAAAATAGAGCGAATGGCAATGTATATTGAATACATAAATGTAGTTCAGTATTCTTTGGTTATTCACAGCAATAGTAATATATATGTAACATTTTTTATTACACTCTATAAAATCTTTTTCTCTTCCTTTCTCATTCATCCACACATTGGAAACTAGGCTGTGCCTGACACCTGTTTTGAGTTGGTTGGAGACTCACTACTGGGTGGGGTAAGCACCAGGGATGGCCAGGAGCAGGAGAGGGACTCGTGTCATAAATCAGGGCCAGGGCTCATGTCTGAGGAGCCATGGAGAAAAGCTCATAGCAGAGCTGAAGCTGCAAGTTATGAGGGAACGGTTCGGCCAGGGGATGCCAACCTCCAGCAGACAAGTGCCCTGGGCCCAGGTGATGGATGTGGCATAAAGCCAGAGGGGAATGCTAACGAGATCCAAGGTGTTGTGGCTGAATGCTACAAGGGAAGACCCGACTCTGATGGGAGCTCATTAGACAGCATGTCTCGCCTGCAGAGCAGCAGCACAACTAGCCCCATGTCTATCCTCCCCCAGACCAGCACTCATTTTCAGCTCAGTAAAAAGACTCTCGGCAGTCAGGTGGCCTGCTGTCCACCTGAGAAAACTACCTTCAAGGGCCAGTCCAGCTGTGGAGAGATGGATGAATCTGAAGGTTTGGAAGGGATCCCGAGAGCCTGTGTGATGGAGAATGTAACAGCCCCAGTTCAACACTCACGGCTGAGCTCTTTATTCAGCAAAGTTTCCTGGATTGTCCAGGATGCAGGTCATCTGCTTTGGCAGTCTCCCACTGTGTTGCAGCAAGTGAGGCAAGAAGGACTACAGCCTGTTGGAGCCCGCTTGTCCAGTCATGTTGTCTCTCTAGTCAGGGAAAGTAATGTTTTGTCTGTAGTGAAAAACAGTCCAGTCTTTTCCATTGTTAAAGGGAGCTTTGTCTTCTCCCTGTTACAGGACAGTCACATTTTTTCCCTGGTCAAAGGACTACCCCTTATGCAGCATATTCAGACGGAGATAACTCAACACCTCCAGCTTGAGGAGGTGGCTCAGATTATTCGGGGCTGCATTAATCCTGACACCACTCGACTTCCAGTCCTTACACCAACACAAACCCTCAGCAAGACTGAAATATTGCCAGCTGATGTGCCACTAATCTCAGGAGATGTCTGGGTAAGAAAGATGAGCACTGGGGATCTGTTACAGCAAGACCGAGACATGGCCGACATTCACTCAAAACAAAAACAAAGTGAGAGTCTGATTATGGATAAAGAACAGAAATTAGAAGTGAAGAGCAAAGAGGACGTAAAAATTTTCAGTCAAACCTTAATAGAATTTCCTGAATTTCTTTCAAACCTGCAAAACCTGCCATTGTCAAAAATCATGGATGCTTTACACTCTGTGATCTCCACCTCGGTGCTCACGCCACAGAAGATTGTAGCTTTCTATTGCCTAAATGTGGCTAAATGCAGCCAACCTGAGCCCCGTCCTGCCCTCCTGATACTGATGGAGACTGGCCTGTATACCCTGACCATTGACTCTGAGCGCTTGGTTTTGTTCCATCATCTCCCCTTGTTGCAGCTGAAGGAGGTGCAAATAGGATTGGCAGGTCACATACTCCGATTGATGGGCACTACTGAGGAGAGCATTTTGGGCGTTTACACCCACAGCCAGAAGATTACCAAAGAACTGTGCTGGGCAATACTTGGTATTATCTGCCCTGGTGACAGCAGGGTCTCTCATCACCCACTGCTCCAAGAAGACTTGATGAAGATGTCTCTAAACTGGCAGAACTATGTACCGGACCTCCTGCTGGATGCTGGTTTAAGGGTTTGTTGCCAGTTTCAGAAGAGTCTTGCTGATCTGGTTTACCTACTTCATTGTAATATGAATCCGTCAGAAGAAACGGTCAGTCTGGGTGAAGTACAGATACTGCTCTACACAAGTGTGGGGGTGTGCATGAGCCCCAGTACCAACACTAGACATCTGTCCCAGTTTTTGGTTACCGATACCCACCTTGGCCTGTTGCAGGAAGATGCTGTCTTTCATTCATCTTCATGCTCCATCCTCTTAGCTCCCTGCCGTCCCCAATTCCACGATTTAATTCTGCGTCCGCTGTCAGCTGTACGGGGTGTGCTGGTATCCAATGAAGATGAGCGTGGAGCCGTCAGACTGGATGTAATTCTAACAAATTTGAATGGCAGAGGTCACTCCCAATACGTTCCTAAGGAGGCTACCCTGCCCGCACAGGTTTCAGATTCCTCTCTGCATGCAGAAGTGTGGAAATTAACTTTCAGTTGCTCCACTGAGGCCGACTGCCTGATTAATCACTTGTCAATGTCTCATCAAGGACTGAACAGCCAGTAACGAACAGCTCAGCATGAAAACTCTCACAATGGCAAAAGAGCATCCCAACCAGATTGTTCAAAGGACATCGTCACTGTTAAAGTGACTTTGACAATTCCTTATTAAATTGTTTTTGTGCATTTTAATATTACATATCTTTAGCACTTTCAGATTTTATCTTCTTTAAACACCACCTGATTATTAGTTGTGTAAAGGCTGTTAGTTTAATGGAGGATGTTTTTAAATAGGACTTCAACAAGTTTCATCATTGATTTAAAAAAAAATTGAGTTTTTTCAAAAGGAGTTTGTCATTTTCAAGTCTTCCATAATATTTTAAGATTTTATTTGCTGTATTGGAACTATCAATCATTGTGGATGTGTATATGTATTACAGATGTTTTATGTAAAATAGATCTGCTAAAATGTGTGTATAAATATGTTTGTAAAAATAAAAAGACAGTAAATAAACTTCTCCTCTGGAATTTTGTTTATCACTTAGAAGTCAAATGAGCTCTGATAGGGAGTTTTTCAACTGGGGGGGAGGGGGAGACAAAGACTTCAGAGTCAGATGCATTTCACTGCTTTCTCTAATGTTTAATATTTGTCTTATCTGTCAGGCTTTCATTTCCCTCCCTGTTCGCCTTGGTACAAGCTTTTTGTTTTGAACTTTACTCGCTGTCTGGGACGTGAATTTGTGTTCCCACCAAACTCTCCCTTAGAAAGAGCTCAACCTCTTGTCTGGGGTTAAGGTGAACTTCCACTATGCAATTGCATGCACCATGGTTCAGTGCCAGTCATGATCGCCCACTACATGACATGTTCATTGTATGAGAGCCACTATAAATTTTGTATTGTCTGATTCATATCTCAAGAGTTTGCTCTATAGACTCTGTGCTCATTTTGTTGACGGAGTGACCCCATGCAGCATGGGAAATTACATGGACAATATGGTGCAATCAGTTATTTTTCTGCTCCCGCAACAAGGATGGAAATTTGGCTTTGAACGAAGAAACCCATCATGTCCCATATCAGAAGGGTTTGAGCCAAGATGTAAGCTCAGGGATGTGAAATTAAAATGTTTCTCTTTGTATTTGAGGTTGGTTAATTGGTATTCAAATTATCTACCGTGCATTATGCCTTGCTGCAAAATAAAACAAAAGGCAGATCATGAATTGACACTCGTAGACCTATGTCCATGAAACTGTGGATTTAATTTCCACATTTTCAGATTACATCAAGACTAGTGCATTAGAAATATTTGTGCAGGTTATGAATAGTTTATTATAGACTGCTTAGTGAGAGGCTGCACGTGATGTTCTGCAGATAAATCCATAAATTGAATCAGTATTAGGAAACAAGCTCCACCAGTGTTAAAAAACAAAACAGATGATTAATAATTTAGAAGTTTAGTGGTTCCTGTCGCTTTTAGCATGTGGGATGTGGGCTGGAGAGTTTGTTCCTTCTTGAGGCAGTTGGCTAACATCTCGGTAACCTTTTGCCTCTCCTGCACCATATGTGGTGCCTTGAAATGATTTTTTTTTTTTTGGGGGGGGGGTGCAAATGATAGGCTATTGAGTAATATTTGCTGCTAGTGGTGAAGTATGTACACAAAACAAGCTGGTGAGAGATGAATTTCTGTTGAAATTAAAACGCCTCTAGTGTTCATTCTAAGTTCACTGACTGAAACATCACTGAAATAGATCCTACAAGGGAGGGGGTGTTCTGGCTCTCATACCTACTGGCAAGCCCGGAATCTCTAATCATTACTTTGTGATTTCCCACTGGGTCTCTGGACCTAATACGCAACCGCCATTGACAGCGCATAACAGGATAATTTGTTTTCCTCCTCCTTTGTACGCCTGTGTACATCACCTAGTCACTTCTCCCATTGCTTAGCAGTTGGTGGGCTAAATCATTTCTTACATCAGGCTCGTCGTTTGGGCTGCTTGTCGTAGCCACAATCCCCTGATTTCTCTATAGATTCAGAGGGTTAATATATTCTCGTAATACTTCATAATTTTACTAATCCTAGTTTTCTCCTTCTCTAGAGGAAGTGCTGTGCTGACATATAAAGGCAGGTTGTAAATACTTGGAACAAATACCAAATGGATATGGACTGAAAATGTGAAACACTAACAAAAAGAAATAACACAGCTTAGAGTGATGGATGACCTGCTTTTTCCACAAGATGTTTGTTTTTACAATTTATCTAGAAAAAATCATCATGTAGGCCTATTACATTGACATCGTTGCACGTAGTAGTTTGATAGTTTACGCTCTATAAAATCTACGTGACTGATGGGTAGCCTGTGAGCTAAGTCATTTCATTTTGCCAGGTGATATTTAACGTGCCCTTGGTTTTCTGGAGGTGTTCACAGGTCACTCTGTCACCTGGAAAAGCTGTTGTAGTCCACAGGACAACAAATCTCCCGTGACGCCCCACATGTTGCAGTTCCTCTAATTCCCTGCAGACCACTAGTGTACTTTGGGGAAAACTTCTATGATGTGACACAGCTGTGTTTTCTTCGTTGACGCGAGGCTGGGGGACCACAGCCTCACTTCAACATGCTAAGTACTCGCTGCTTGTGTTAACATGTTTATTATTGGCTCTGTGGTCCCGGCGGTGCGTTTAGGCACTGATGGTTTCTCATCACGCTTGAGGCGCTTGTAGCTAAATATTTCAATGCTAATGTTACTCACGCTGTTACCACACCTCTCGTTGTACTTTAGCGCCTTCTGGTGTGAATGAGCAAAGTTTTTCACAATAGCTTCGTCTGTGATATGATGTGTAGCGTTATAATGACGTCACTGCAGGAAGAGGCCCGGAGCGTGTGATAACGCTAATAGGGGCCCGTGCCCAGTGTGTCATGCCAATGCACCTGCACACTGCTGCAGATGTGATGCTGGACAACTCAGTCCATAGTCATATTATTAATTGGCTTCGAAAGGCCAAGAAAATGTTTGTTTTCTCAAATGTGCAGTAGCAAACTTTGTGGGAGGTTAATCATGGTTTTTAAAACACATGTACCTAGTTGCTGCGTTTGACACTATAAACCTGTGTGCATGGCGAAATAATGTGACGCTTCTGTGATTTGCTGCTAAGTGTGTGTGTGTGTGTGTGCTATTGTTGCACTACATATCTCCTTATTGGCACACATCACGGCTGAGTGCTGTTTTTTCTCTGTTAAGCTGCTCCTGCTCTCTGTAGTTATGTGCAATGTTTTTATTGGTGTTAATTGTGAGCGGAGTCTCTGAAGTAGCTCAGTTTGTTTAGCTTGATTTTAGGCAAATAAGTTATGGCAGTTTCATGCTGTTGACCTCGGTAGTAATCAAATTTTTATTTGTGTCATTTCTCTCACATTTGTTGCCGGTGTTCTGCAGGTAAATCTCATTGTGCTTTTGAAAAACCTGCACAGAGTTTTCTTCCAGACAGTGCTGCATGGTGAAGTCATGTTTTTTGTCTCATGCATGATAAGGATACAATAATTTTCATGTAGTGTTGTATCTAAACTGCTGAGCTCCTGTTTTGTGTTCTGCTTCTGCCACCTTGGGCTGCACCAAATACTAATTTATATTACCATGCACTAATAAATATTATGCAACATACTAAAAAAATTCCCAGGTCAATAAGCTGTGAATTGAATGTGTCTTGGACTTGTGATGTATCTTGCTTATCAGGAGAATTGTAGGGTTTAGATTTTATGTCATGACTAAGCACAGTTCACTATTATCAGTATTCGTTGCAATGTTTGGCATCATACCCTGCATGTGCTGCAGGTTTTGGGACAAACGTTGTGGTTGTTATTCCCTAATCTCTTCTGAGCTAAGCCGTTTGTGAGTTTTGAATGTTCACATTATTTGTTCATCATTACTTTTACAATGTGCACACTGCATTACTTTACACTATTTAATCAGTGCATTTATCTGCAAACTTGGAATAGTGACTGAAACACTGGTGCTAATTATTATAGGGTTTGATGTGTGAATGTGTGATGTGAAGCAGTAGGACGTCTGGATATGTTCATTAATAAATAAAAACTAAACTTGCATCATTATTCTCTTTCTGAAGGCTTTTTGTCAAGGGCGCCGTTTCAAGTTCTGTTCCAGCTGAGTGGAGGTCTTGCATCCCCGCTGTTTTCAATGGATTTCACTCTAGAACAGCAATATTAACTTCATCAATATATTATATATCCCTAACAGAGGCTAGTTTTTGTCAGCAGTTGCGACTTGTCTCTAGACCTCCACCTCTTCATTTCCATGAAACTGCTATTGGGGGTGAGCCTCGAAGGAGATGACACCGCGGTGACCTGAATGTCACCGTATCTTTCATTTGTGAATGTCTGTTGGCGGGCCGGGAGAAACTGAGTGCCATATAGAAGGATGAGTTTCACACTGTCATTTTTAAATTGGAGTCCATCACTCCCTGCTTACCCCTGCTCAGTTTTGGACGCATGGGCTTCATTAGCATTTGCAGTAAATGCGAGACATTTACCACCATGGATTGTGACAGATTTCACAAGCTCAATTTTACTGTTGCCCCGGAGGCGAAGAGGCAGTGCTCGCCATCTGTTGATTGTGACTGAACTCGGCATTTCCATCAGAGGCTGCCTTCCTGCCTTTGCTGTCAGCCCTATGACAATTGTATCTGCAAGAATTGAGTAGAGATTTGTTTGTGCTTGAAGTTGGTAGAGAGAAATTTTAAGATTGTTCTGGGATCCAGGTATGTTAAATTATGTGCCACTCGCTGTTAATTAGCCTTCAATTTAATGGCTTTGTGTAACTCTTTAAAATATTTATAAATTGAATACGCAGGCTAACACATCAAAACAAATGGCATTTCTGATCATGTATTAATAAAAGGAGATGCAGGGAGGTGCTGTGCAGCAGATTGCACAGATAAGTTCCTGCTCAGAGTAGCTGTGCTTTTACAAGTTTTTCTGAAGTCTCCCATAAAAGTTTAAGGAAGAGACGCAACTTAAAATATTTATGAGCAGTGTTAAACTGAGGAGCTTTTACATATTCCTTAACGTAACTTGTAAAGGAGTTAAAGACAGCATAATCAGAACACAATCATGCAATAGTTTGATTCACTAAATTATGGAGATTTACAAACCATGAAGAAGTTCATTTGAAGTGTTAGGATGTTTGACTTCTTTGTGTAGGATGTGCATTTTTAGGATCTATGAAAATGTTTTGTAACTATTAGGATTAGCATTTAGGATACCTCAGGTCTCCTGTTAAACGCTTGGCTCACTGTAAATAACTGTAACTCTGCTTTGAATGTGGAGATTGTTATTCTGGTTTGTGTGTCATAATCAGTGGCTTATGTGCCTGGTGAATATATGCGGATTCACTAGGAAAAAAATCATTCGTGCTCCTATAACTGATGTTTTGGACAGTTATCGGAGCACATTCAGTGAGAGACTGAGAACACCGAAATGCACAACTTAACGTCACAGGAAATCTTTCCTTCCTGTGGCCATCTCACCGTACAACTCCTCCATCTGAACAGGACAATAATGACACTCTGCAAGACTTCACAGGCTGACTATTCATACAGGCTGCAGTAACTCACACCAGTGAATGTTTTTTTTTTAATATAGTAACCTGATATCTCTTTCCACCATCTGGAGCAACTCAGACCTCATCATTTTCTCAGGGATTAATAAAGTATTTCTGATTCTGAGCCCTCAAACAACCACTGGATAAACACTGACGCATCTCTGTGACAGCTTAAAGAAGCCTTTAGATGAAACACGTAAAGTAGATAACAGCCAGATGTTCACAACATATATGAGTAAGTTGATTAATTATAGATTCAGTGAAAATGAAGTAACTTGTCCTGATAATCATGGTAATGTATCACCACACGAACATTCGTTAAGAAAACAGATTTGGAGGGAGTGAAATACGAAAGCCTGATCTTCCAGAACCTAAAGTAATCATTCATAATTTTTATTGACTTGACTAACTACCCTAACAAAGCTTGCTGATGTAGAAATCCAACTCATTGACACTGTAAGTAAGTGATTATCACTTTGCAGTGCAACAAATTAGCACTATCTGAAACAATCCCTCACGCTAAGTGTATCTGGCACCAGCAGATGAAGTGCCATGGTGGTGATGAGTGCCATCACCAAAGCATTCTCCTCTGGGAGAGGAAGCACAATATTTACGACAAGCCCTCTGACAAACAGGCTTTTTTTCCCAAACCTGCTGCATTTTACTTTTACGGGAAGTGGTTGAGAGCAGTGACAGTAGGAGCAGGTCCAGACTGCTGATGCTGGCAGTGTGAGCTGCTCCTCCACACCTGCTATTTCTAGGCTCCCAGCTTCCAGCATGGTGCCATTAATCAAACTCCAGAAGTTAAGTGTTACTGGAGGCATAGCTGTGTTAGAAATTGCAAAATTGGGAAAACCACAATTAGTTATCAACAAATCTGTGTTACAGTCGTACTATATTTTCCAGTCACATATTCAGTTGGGTATGCACTTTTTACTCAAGGATAATAATCACTGCTTTAGACCAGACGTAATCCTAGGTCACCTGAAGCAAGTCAGAGCAAAAAATACTTCTGAAGCAATAGATTGTTTGTCCATCCAGCTTCACTTTGCCCTTTCAGATGTCCTTTGTGTGTGTAAATGACTGATAATCCTCTGATCTTCTTTATAGCATACACACCAATCTATGTCCAGCTGCTGCAGAGTTTTGGTATTTCTGCACCAGTTCAGACTTCTGTGTTCCATATTTCATCTGAACTCTGAGATGCCTGTTCAGCTTAAAGACCATTATTTCACATGTCTTTATCTTATCCTCAGGCAGGGACTATTTCCATGTAATTGGTGCTGATGTTGCTACTGTTTCCATTTAGTATTTTTGATATGGTCCCCGTTTTCTGAAAGCAGGGAACAGGGTGCAAAGTGTCCATCACTACAGGCGGCAAATTACTCCTCAGAACCCCACTAACACCCCTGTGTGGTGCAGAGCTGCTAGAAATGCAAAAACAATTTGTCTAACATGAATAGGCTCCCTGGAGACTGTCTTAAGTGTTAAATGACCTGGGTGAACCCAATACTAATCCGTGGCTGAGAGTTGTTCAGGCTTGGATGGCTCACACTTACACCCTCTGCACAACAATTTGAAGACTGTTTATGCAAATTCAAGGTGATCTGATTTTTCTCAAGGCTTAGTTTACTGTCGCTTTTGGCTCCCCGGAGATTCCTAAAGTCACTCCGCTTGCTTTAACTACCCGCCGAAACAGATATGTCAGTGGGTATGAATATAATGTAGAACAGATGTTTCACATACGTTTAAGCTTTTAACTTTTCAGCGGGTTTATGGTACTTTATAAAGTCACAGTTGAAATGTCACACTGCTGCAGGAGGCAGATAGATCTAACGTGGTGTTATACATATACAGTGTATATTTAGACACAAATGACACATTGACACGTTTGTATATAAGTAAATAAGAATGCAACTTCAAGCTTCTTGGACAATAGGCTGGTGTAGTACATTAGCTACAAAGTACCAGTGTTTACACAGTAGGGGGCAGCAATGAGCCATGTCAGGTACCTTTCCGTTCTCTCGTTTCTCATAAAGGGGGTTGTTGTCTGCCCTCCAAACATCTGCTTAAATAAAAAACAAAGACCTATGAATGATGCTCCAAGAATTTATGTTCCATGCAAACATATATTCTGTTTCAGGATTATGATCCTTATTGGTACATTTACTGTTGAATCAGTGTTCGTGTATATTCATGTTGTTGTGTTATGACTTTGTAAAACAAGAGGACAAGGAAAATACAGGTCTCTGGAGAGTTAAGGCAAGTAAGCATGGAGTTAAGAAAGAAAGTATAATATGACGATGCAGACAACTGATTATTAATTAATGCTGCCTGAAGTGTGAAGTGAGTCGATTCACCCACTGAGCACAATACTCGACACCACCACCGTCTAGCAGGCGTGCTGGGGATTGGTTGGAATAGTGGTAGGGGAGCCCACACTCCCCTTGTCAGTTCACCTCTGTTATAATCACTTTTAGGTTTGCAGTGTAGCACAGTAAATATCTGCTGCTGGATGAATTCATCAAGAACTCAGTTCACGTCTTCCTTCCTTCTCATCAGGTTCCTTACTGTCTTTTTTGTTTGTGGCCTGTTCATTTTTCTCTGTCAGCGAATGCTGGATGCCTTGATTAAAGAAGTTTTATTTTATAAGTGGCTCGTGTTTTTGTGTGTTCACTGAGCCTGTGTGATCAGACACATACGGAGGAGTGTGTGTTTGTGTGTGACAGCTGGCTCTTTCTGCCTCCTGTCACAAAGAGGCTGTGTGTGCTGGAGTGTGACCAGGCTCTCACCTGCCTGCCCGCCTTACAGCCCTCCACCTCCACCCTTACAGCCTGGCCTGCCCTGCTACTTTGCTTGTGGCCCCCTCTCTCTCTCTCTCTCTCTCTTCAGATCTGCACTGCATATGAGCCTGGTCAGCCATGGAAACCTGCTCAGCCCAATTAGGAGCAGCCGCCAGCTGGGCTTCCCCTCCATTCTTCTATCCCTTCTCTCTGGCCCTGCCACATCCCTCTCTGTTCCTCTCCAGTGGCTTCACACTCCAGCATCCCAAAATCAGAGCCTTGCTCACGCCGGTAATCATGCCAAGCTGATGGGCACACTGTCTCTGGTGTGTGTGTGTGAATGGAAGCAGCGATTTGTGACTCGTCTCGTCTCTGCACAGCCGACACACACGCACACACCCACGCCCCCATGCTATTGCATCTACACATACCAAGACAGACTAACACACAGAGGCATGCTGTGGTGAGGGTCCACCCTCTCCCCTGCCAGATGCCATGTTTTGGTCTCTTGTCTCTGGCCCAACCAGCTGGTTTGGACCAAATGGCAGGAGAAAATAAAGCAGTGTCTTATTGATTTTATACATCTGTGACTGAACTATGGTGTGACCTCACCATAGTTCAGTGCTGCCTAATTCTCACCGCTCCAAAGGAGATTGTGGCTTCCTAGACGAGGTTAGTGGAGGATGTATGTATGATTCACAGTGCTTGGTACACTCAGGGGTCACTTGATACTGAAATAGGAGTTCAGACTTGTTTTATTGAAACAGTTCTGCATTCTGGCTCATTTTCACTTACTTAGCATTCATTAATTTTCATAGGAACATTAGTGTTTGAGCAACGGTGACAATCCAAAGTCAGTCTATCAATTTAACTGATTATTTTTCAGTTGGAAAGATTTGTGATTAGAAGTTGATTTGTATCTTCAATGGCTTATTTTCAACCACCTTATCTAAAGTTCAGGTATTTGCAGAGATTTTATATAATGAGCATTTCCATATTGTATTAAAAAGAGCACATAGTTGACTGAATGTCAGTCCTTGGTCTAGATGTTTGCTGCTTGAATGTCGTTGTGACTTAAATCGCACAGAATTATTATACATCAGAGAAATATGCATTCGTTACCAGAGATAATCATTTTCAGGGTAACAGTATTGCCTGTGTGGGCACAACCATATGGATTCTCCTCTTATATGCACCTCTGTAGTAAGAGCTTATTGTCTAACTCACTCAAAGTTTTGATTGAACACAGAACTTAAAGTGTCCAAAATGGTTTCACTTTTCTGTCTCAGCCACTTCTCTGCCATCTTCTCTCATATTCTGCTCTGTGGTCATCAATCACTGATGTAGGTCTGATTGCACATGAAGTGGCTAGATTCCATTTTGAGGTGTGACAGGGGCCTATTTTGCACTGGTGGCAGTGATGGCTGAATGTCAGAGCTCGTGACAGGATGCTCTCCACCCCGTCTCCTGAGATTTGGGAGTTTGAGGGGCCACAAACCCATTTTGTCGTCTTTTTTTGTGTAGATGGTCTTCAACACGACTTGTTTTAGGCAGAGGCAAAGGCAGTAATTGATTTCTCTCTCCTCTCTGATTCCGCCCATGACTCTCAGGAGCTGACTGCATCTCTCCTCTGAGAAACAGATGAATAAAAAGACGAACTGAAAAGTTTATAGCCAACAGTCATAGTGTTGACGGATGGTCAAACCTCACGTTATCGGGGCCTGATAGAAGTCCAGAATGTGGTGGTTAGCCTCTGAATTGGCTTCTGAGAGGTTTGGTCATATATATCAGAGCAGAGAGTATTGAGCTGTGGAGAGATAGGAGATACTGAGGCGCTAAGATGCTGAAGGTGAGAAGGATCTAAGCTTAGATCTGACAGGCTATATTAATAGATTGGTGATCTGATGGATGCACAATGTAATGCTGCAATGAATAAACTGATTCGCTACCAGAAATTGAATTTTCACTCCTTTTCCCTACATGCAGGGGAAAAAGTTGCTGCAGTGTTCACCAACATGTTTGGAGATTGAACTGATGACTGTGTCACAGATCGAACTGAATCTGGCAGAAATATTTTTATTAAATTGACTGTGAACTAGTAGTATTATCACGTGTTGACTGGCCAATGTAATTCAACAATTGCAAATGAAAGCTCCCAACGCCCAGTTGTCTCCATTATATCAAAAGAATAAACAGCACATTCATCATAATTGTGACCTTGTGTCTTCTTGTCAGCAAGACTGACTTAATCAATTGCAGGAGTTGTCAGCTGTGACAAGAGGCGTTTAGCCTGGAGACGAGGGAGACAGGTGGCATGGACTGTCTGTAGACGCTCTAGCCTTGCTCCATTAATGTCAGTGTCTGTTTCAATCCAGATAGCCCGCCTCAGACAACCTCCAAAACTTTGTTATTCAAGTTTGTTTAATCTGTGCACCCCCCCCCCCTGCACACAGGAATAAATGAGCCAATTAACAGTGAATGAGAAAATATCTCTGCATGTTACAATGTGAGGTGTTTTGTGAGTTGCATCTTGCAGAGAGGCTGTGGCATTCTGTGACAGGAAAGCCTAAGAAATGGTTTTAGTGTCATTTTAATAATCTCTATCGGCTCATTTGAATTGTTAGCGCCTCTCCAACAGCTCAGGCAATTTGACAATGATGCTAAATGAATCATATTTATTAATGGAGTTCATACAGCTGTGCATCGTCAAAATAATTACACTGATGTTATGCATTCGGAATGGTTTTCCCATTATGGATACAGTAAACAAGAGTGAGAATGCTCAGTTTTAATGGATTTGGAAAGCTCATTTCAGTTCTTTAGCTTAATGCGAATAAAAGGTATAAAGAGGGCACGAGGAGGCAGAAATCATCTTTTTTGGGGGTGCGCTCTTTAGAGGTCCGTTTTCAAATGCACTCTAACACCATAATAATAACATAAACCAAAGCTCCATTATTATGCGTCACACTGCTTTCAAATGTTAAAGTATTGTGAAACCGTATAACTGGTTTCTCAAAGCAGCACCTTGTTATGGAGGAGGTTCCAGTGGCATGCACCATTTCCGGCGTAGGTCTATGGTAAAGATTTATTAAGGGAACAGGGAATATATCACCTGACAAATGAGAGAGAACATTTCTATATACTTGAATGCAGATTATACACAATACTCACGGTCCGTAAAATATATAGATTGTTGTTAAATGTTTTTCTAAAATATTTTTTATTTTATTTTATTTATTCCTTTCTTCTTCCTAATTGCGTGAAACTGGTTTGGTGGCGCCCCGGCGCCCTCTATCGACAGGCTGCCTCTCCACAGAGGGACTGATGACAGGGACACTGACCGATCTCTTTACATGTCCCTCACCTGCCCTACAGTAGCTTGCAGAGACGACTGGTGTGTCTGTGTGTAACCCTCCACACTTCATTGCTGAATGATTGGTTCTGAAATGGCACATTTAAATCACATGCTGTGCTGAAGTGATTTTCCTACCTACTTTGATGCTTATTTTGTTATGGAAATTCATCATACATTAACATAACCAGCAGGGATTCGGAGCAGAAAATAATGAATCCTGATAGAAGGGAGCAGCGCTCTCCACTCGTAACTGTAAATGAATACACATACAGTGTAGTAGAGTGTCCCGAGAACTCATCCTTCGGTGCTAAGCTAATGTCAAGTGATGATGCTCTTACAAACATGTTGTAAGTACTGGAGTTTTAGTCTAATGCGAAACAGTGAAGGAAGGAGGTATAAAAATGTATTGACAACTGAAGCTGGTATTCAAACTGACCGAGCGCATTTAGAATGAAACACTTCAAACCTATTTGATTAATTGCATTAGTAGTTATCTGTTGGTAGAGCAGTCGTCTATGCAGGGTCAGTGGTTAAGGCGCCTTTGGACAAGACACTGTAGTAGTGCCAACATGTAGCTGGCAACTGTCACACTTGTATTTTTTCCCTTATTATTAGCTTATCGTGTAAACATCGATATTTGCTCAGCAAAGATAAACTGGACAGTAGTTATCATGCACTATCTTGGGGTGACCTATTCACTTTTCTGTGATCAGTACCTAAACTGTGTTCACCTGAGACTGAATGCAAACACGGGTTCACTCGCAACAGCCTGTTGCCACGGTAACAGTTCTTTAAAGCATCAGAGGACCTCAGCCTCTATCGGCGCTGACAGACAAGAAGCTGAAATGCAAAAGCAATCAAGCTTATCTGTTCTCAGGTTTTTTTGTGGGGGGAAAAAAGAATCAAGTGAATGTAATGCTTTACAACAACAAATCAAAATGGCAGCAAATAATATACCAGTAGATTTAATATGACAGAACACACAGGGATTTGTTAAATTTTAGCACATTTGTTACTCTAAGTTTGTGGCAACTTTTTTTGGCAATGGTAATTAGTGACAGTGGCCAAGAAATTGCCTAAAGTGGTTAGGTTAATCGCACAAGCAGAGGCTGCTGCCAGGATTAATTTGAATTGCTGTTACTACAGTGACTCATGTTGTTGATTAGTGCTGTGAGTTTGCCAATCTCCAGCAAAATGCACAATATTAACACAGTAAACTTGCACACAGCTTTAACTGGTGATGCTGTTTTCACTCTAAGTAATTCAACATATGCACAGCATCAAAAGATTTTTTTTTAAAGAATCATTACCACAGTTTAATGCCGTATATTAAATGCACTTATCATTTGGCAAACACTAATTAGATTAAAAATACTCATTAGGGTCAGGGAAATGTGAGCCATTCCCAGAAGGTTTTCGGAAAATTATAGAGCTTTGAAAAATATATATTTGATTAAAAAACTATTTCTGAGCTTGTGACAGTTTAGAAACGTTAAGTAAAATCTCCTAACAACACTTGTATATGAGTGGAATCAGAACTAAAGTAGGAGAGGAAGGAGGATAGTGGGAAATATGAATGTGCTTTATTTAATTCAGGTCACGGTCACATATATTTTTATTATAGCTCGCCTTTGAACCTTTAAGGTGAATTATGTAATTACAGTGTCAATAGTTTTGTGCATTTGGAAAAACATTTATTCATTTATCTTTGTATTTCTCAGTGAGAAGGTCAAAATACTCCTTGAGATTATGTGTTGGAGCAAACATCACAATCAATTGGTCACAGAAAGTATGGCAGGAATACATATACCCATCAACACATCGCTGACACCCAATATAGGTGAAGTAAATATCATTGATTATCAATATGTATATATACATGATATATATGTATATATACATGATATATGTGTATATATGTTATATATATTGAAACCGGTGTGTTGGAGGAAGCATAAGGATCTGAACAACTTTCCAACGGGCTAAATTGTGATGGTTAGACGACTAGCATCTGCAAAACAGATGTTCTGGGTTGTTCTGGAGTGGCCAATACTCACTCTGCACCACAGCTTTCTGCGTATTCACAGTATCAGGACTGGACCTTGGAGCAGTGGAGAAGGTGGCCTGGACTTATGAATGAATGTCTGCGAACCATTCACATGGCACCGGGATGCACTAGTGGTCTAGATAAATTCCACTGTGTCATGTTAAAGGTTTATTTATACGGTTACTGTTACTTTCTGGCAAGTTACATAGACCAAACTAGCGACTTAAAAAATATTATATGTATGTCATTTATTCACAAAGAGTGTCCTAGTGAATGTGGAAAAAGTGGTAAATTGAAAAACATCTTTGCTGCTGACCCCTGCTTCTCTACTGCTCTGCTAGGTTTCAGTATTTGTAGTTAAGTGCATTCATATTAGACTGGAGTGAAAAGCAGCAGGGCACCAGGAGAAACCCTGCGCTCTCTCAGCTTGACTCTTGGTCTTTAAATGCATCGCTGATGAATTCCCAGAATCACTGGAAACTAAAGATCCAGGTGACATTTTGCTTTAATGAGTTTGAGCATCAGCATAACAGCATAACCAAACTAGTCACAAATTTATGGCTAAATACCACTAACGCTTTTTAATGTCCAATTTAATTACTGTGCATTTTAGAGCTGCTGCTTTTGATTTTCTTTCATTAGGCAATCTGGGTGTTTTCTCCTGTAGGAATAACAACATGGAAAGATTCTGACTTCAGAAGTAAATTCATTAACAGCATGTTGAGTCTTTATTCCTTTCCTAACTGAACTCAGATTATTAGTGTTCTATAACGACATGTTATTTAAATCTCTTGTTTCAATTTATCTCCACCAAAAAAGGCACATTGCACACAAACACACTGCACCTGTTTGTGAAAATGTGATTCAAATGGACGCCTGTTCAGCAACATAAAAGCTTTGACCGGCTGGATAATGAGGACATATCAGAGCTAATGATGCCAATTTAACAGATATTGTTGATGGGCCTCTAATTAAAATAAATTCAGGACAGTATATTGGTTCCGGCTGCTGTTTATCAGTCTTGGTAAGCAGCAAAATAAGTTCACTGCTACACACATTATTTACCATCAGAATTTCCGGTTTTACCCTGAATCAAGCTGTTTTGTTTTGAGAACAGCAGTAAAATGACTTCAGGTGTGGACGTCACTCTTGTAAGTTGTTCTTCTGAAAGGGAGGGGATAGCGGTTAGTTAACTCTTCTCCTCGACCATGATTTACAGCTCAGTAATAATAGTAAATAGTAATAAATATTTACATATAAAAATGAGAAGACCTTGGTTTGAAATAGATAACTTCATGCTGCACGTTAGAGATTTACTATAACTACAATATGTGCTTTATCACCTGAATAAGAAAATGATCCATTTTATGATAAGAACAACAACAGAGAGTGAAGGAGCTAGAATTAGTTTATTAATTCTCTGTTCTCTTGTCATGATGGGCTTTTTTTTAATTATTCACACAACAAATGTAATCTGCATAACCGTCTTGTGCTAGTGGAGTTTAATCGACATATTCTCATTTGTTCAAAGCGAACTAGCAATGCTGCAAGTCAATTTCCTTTCAACATTTCAGTGGCTCTCGCTGCCTTTGAAGGCAGGCATCCGTAATGAATGGCGTCAATTTTCATCCCAATTAGAGTGTTTATCTCGGCTTAGTTCACCTATAGTGTTGCCTTTGCCTCTTGTGGGGGGAGATGAATTTTCATAAAGGACAAACACTGTACTTCAGATAAAAACAGCTTATCTAACACTGGGATTTAAAGCTTTAGAGCTGGAATATATTTTCTCCAAATTTGTGTTAACAACCAGTGTGGTGCTGGGTCTTCATAGTAAGGTGGGAGGTGGGGAGGGTGAAAGAGAGTGGGAGGAGTTTGCAACAAGAAAGTAGTGGGGAAAACTAAAAAGAGAGAGACAACATGGTAATGCATGTTTATATTAGACGGTCCACAGAGCTTTCATCTGGATGGAATAAGCTGAGGCCATAGCGGCTTGATAAAAGCTGACAGATGGAAAGGGACAGAAACATGGCTACTACACGAGTCAATCAGCTACACTATTGTATACATAAATACTGTAGTGTTTTTATTTAATGTGCAGCTGCGGATACTGTGCCTGTGATGTTCTGCAGTGCTCTTAAGGATGTGAGTGAACAACAACACTGACATATACCAGACAATCCACCATTGTTGAGAACAAACTAGGACAGCAGGCGGTTTTTGTGTAATGCTTGATTTGTTATTTTAGGACTGACGTATTTTGTATGCTACAGAGCCTGCAGAGCAGCGAGCCTGGGCGATGAAGCTGTCTCCCCTGACACTACCTACTGCTGGAGTTCAGGGAACCCTCCACTCTGACATGCAGCATTTAAATGAAGACATTAAAATTTAAGCAGTATCCGTTCCAGGGACAATCACTGCTGACATCTGCCTAGCATGCGAAGTTCATAGAACGGAAACATGGTTGATGCTACGATGACGTGAAACTTGTTTTCCATTGGCTTTTTATGCCAACAGTGGTTTTGATCCTTTTGTTTTTTTTGTTATGCAAAAATGTGACATTTGTCCTTTTTAATTCAGTAATAAAAAGTCTCTTAAATCTCTTGACATGATTTATGAAACTCAACGTTCTGAGTATGATTGCAGCTTCTGCAGAGAAGAAGCGGTACTTGCTGGTTGTGCTAAAAATCTCAGTTTCCTTTGGGTTAATCTGGATTATACATCCGCAATATATTAGACATTTTGTAGCCTCATGTTTAAGTCACATACCACAAACTTTTTTCTTTTTTTTTTGACAAGCTAGCATAATGTAGTGAGGTGCACAGTTGACAAAAAATGATTTCTGAATGGCAAATTGATTAGGGAAAATATCAGCTTGATTTATTTTGCACAGATCTGGTGCTGGTGCCATTTGTCTTTGAGATGCTAGGCTACGTTTGAGGTCCATCCACCTTTCATTTCCAAACTGCGTCAAGGCCGTCCAGCGGTTTTATTGTTGCTCTTGCACCATGCTACACATTGGTTGTATTGCTGTGCTTTCTCTCTTTTCGGTTATGATGCACACACTCTGTGTCTACAGTGTTTTGGATGAAGTGAATGTGTGCTTTTTCTTGTCTTTTGTGTTTTGGGGCTGTCGCTGGGCAACACGGCCTCTCTCATCTTTTTAAGTTAGACAACTTGCACAATCGGTGGCTGCCCCACAGACAGCGTTAGTACGGGGTTTCAGTGTCTTGTGCAGGGCCCACCTCTATATGTCTGCTCTACCCTCTGAGCTGCCCCGTATATATGCGCCTTGTCTAGTCAGTGAGAGAATAATTATTATTTTAGTAAATTTAGTTTAGAGCTCACCTGAAGTTCACTTTGTTCTGATGAACTTCTATTGCATCCAGCTCCCTGCAGAGTTTCCTTTGACTGTGATTGCTGCATCTCACAATCCTCATTTCCTTTTTCTCATTTTGTTTTCCCTTTCCACAGGGATTACAGTGCACAAATGATCAAACTGTTTTTGATGTCTAACAACATAACTGTATGATAGCCTACATGTCGCCCAGTATAGTTAATATTTCAATATGTTTTTCTTGTAAACTAAAGTTAAATGTTGGTGAAAAGAAATACGGATATGATGTTTTGTTAAAGACAGAGACAAATCTGGTAGAAACTGCTGGAGACTGTCACACTGTTGATCATTTTCAAATTTGAGGCAGTGGCTTCAATGAGTAATTGTTAAAAAGTTGAAGTTTGACTTTAGGAAACATATGTAAACATTTAGCAAAGGTTTAAAAAGTTATCAGAGGTTACTGATAGAGGGGATCTGCAGGAGGGGGATTGTTGAGTCTTTGATTCTTGTGAGGTTTCCAGCCATTAGTGAGTTTCTCAGAGGGAGGAAGAACCCTGGGGTCTGCCAGAAATCTCTTATTTGTTACAGGAGGGAGCCTGGGGGGGTAGAGAGGCCGCATGCTGGAGATCACAGGACAGGAGGATTTGTTCATCTGCCCAGAGACACACTACTAATCCCTGCGAGATCACTGAGCAGTTTTCATTTCAAACATGAGTATGAAGTGAGAGTGAATTAAGTGTAACGGCTGCTATTAGAATAGACTGAATATTAAATAATGTTGCATTGAAAGCTTAGACATGGCTTCCACCTTAAACTTTATTTGTTATAGTTTAGCAAAGCAAACATCAAAGTGTGAAGGCATCATTTCATAGAACTGTAATGCATCTGATCTTTAGAGTGGCACCACAGAAAATAATTCATGAATCGTACCATAACATTTAAAAAGAAACCAAACCCATTTTAAAATGAACTAAGGAGAAATAACTCTAAATAATTAACAACAGGTATTAGCCATTACATGATGTACTGAAAATTACAAATCATCTGCAAGCAATACACAACCAAGAATTCATACCTGGACCACCACCTTAGGTCTGTGATTGTGATTTAGAAGTTTGATATGAAATAAGGCAAATTTCGTCAATACAATTAGAGACAATCTGGTAAGGAGACAAGCGAAAGCGAAGAGGGTTTTAATTCCTGTTTATGTTGGTGAATTTCAAAGCAATTTCTTTTGGCATGCAAACGGTTAAGAAGGGAGAAAAAGAACGAATCAATTTGCTAAAAGACACACATCCTCAACGGTTTCGGGTTGAAATGAGTTAAGCTGCAGTTACAGCAGTGGCAGAAATCAAACGTTATGAGTTGATCACAGATGAAAGGTGTGGGCGTGGCACACTGCCTTACACACTGTGGTCCGAATCAAGGTATTGGTTGATGCGAGTGAACAATAGAGCTCAAGCTGTAGCGGCGTGTGAGTCGACATGGCAGGTGTCAGTGTGTTGCGCTTCAGAGATGCTTAGAAACACAGGGTGCTGTCAGTGGTTCCACTGTCGGATGTCATCATGACTGTGGCGGTGGCATTTGTTTTGTAGGAACAAAAGGAGATGGTTTTAACATGTAGGCGTTGTGGCTGTTGTCCTCTGACAGCTTGGCCATGCTCTCACAGTGGGTATAGATCAAATAAATAGATTTGAACCTGGTTTATCTCATCGCACCCAGCTGAGAAAAGGATGAATCACTCTAACACACAGTGAGGTATGGCTCATCTTTTCTGATTGATATGTTCAAGTCCTATCGTAAGATTTGTACATACATACATATACAGTACATACAAACTTGAGGGATGAGTAGTTTCTTAACAAAGAGGAGAAAGGCTAAATAAAGTTGAGAATGTGAGCATCGTGTGAGTAACTGGTTGTCCTGGGCCATTGTCAGAGCCCATACTGACACGGGCCAGTCTGACACCAGTGCGGTTGGCCTTCGCACAGTTTGTTGGCTGTCAGATGAGGTTGCTTGTCCTTCCCTCAGCTGGTCATTCTTTCTTCTCAACAGTTTCTGGAATGAAAAAAAAACATGGGGACATTCATTTTCTGATTTTATCCGGAGTACTGGTTAATGAATAATCACATTTCGAGCACAGTACTGTGCCTTTCTGACTCTTTCCTTCATGCAATAAAAACTCAAATCTGTGATTTGGTGAATCACTGTCTGCCTTATTGAAGCAACCTCTGCTCCCAAACCTACAAGCCTTAAGTGATTTATTGCAATTTTTTTTTATTCAAATGAATTCACCTAATTGTATTTTTGAATTGTGAGAGATGCAGAGTTTGATGCCTGTAGCATACCAAAACGTTGGGATAAAGCTGTGTTTACCACTGTGTTACATCACATTTCCTTTTAAATTACACATAACACAGTTTGGGAACTGAAAATATTATTATTATATTGTCCCATTTTTGCAAATGTAACATTTGCCCATTATTGTTGAATAGTTCTCAACAGTCTGATTCTCCTCTCTCTATGTTCTAAACATTTCCATTAGGAACTTTTATGCAGTCTTTACTTTCCTTTGCTTGGCAGACGCTTTTATCCAAAGTGACTTACAGGGAGCTGGCGCTGGGTGTCTGGCTCAGGGACACACCTGGTAGGGGATGGACTAGGAGTCAGACGTGGTTTCGAACCTGCAACATTCTGCATCCCAGTCTGACACTTAACCCACTAAGCTACCAGGCCACAGTCTTGCATTTAAACTTTTCGAAATGACAATGGATGACTGTTTCACCATGTAAACCATGGTGGTACTATGTTGTAACTGTTCTATAAAATATCGAGCACACGTGCACAGGCCTCATTCTCCCTCTCCTAGTTCACCCTTAAAGATCGATCCTGGTAATATTGACACTTGCTCCCGCTCCGCCACTCATTAGACTCGTTAGGATCATTAGAAGCACTGGTTTAGTGATTGGTGTGCATTGAGAGGTTTTCTCTCTTAGCCTGAAGACTTTATTTTCTTCCTTCATTCAATAATCCATTGTTGATCTTTAAGAGCAACGTTAGGCTTTTGGCTTTATTGAAAGTGTGACACAAGTGAGCGAAATGCCGGTTGTCTCTTTTTAAAGGATAAGGACACTTTCTATTTCCATCGTAAACAATGCGAACACAGTATTTCCTAAAGAAAGAGCTGCCAAGGCCACATTTATTGTAATGTCCAACATATTTGCAAATATTTAATTGAATTGTTTTTGAACAATAGCACATACACACAAACTACACCAGGTTCAAGACCCATAAATATGGTGAGTTTATATGAAAATAGTAAAAATGTACCTGCCACCTTCTTTCCACAAACACAGCAGGCTGCTGCGACTGCCCAGTGTCACGCGTTTTAACACAGTAATGTGAAGCGTTTTAACTTAACACTATGCACTACCCTATACACCATTCAACCCTGATCCACACGGTTGTTTGACAACAAACCTTTTCTTCTCTGGCGCTTTGTCTGGCACTGTTTAAGCTCTCTCCTTTCTAAACCCTATTCGGGTCTGCCAAGGTATTTCATATGCTGCTAGCCTGTCCTATTTATTCAACCCTGACAATCTGTTCACAACAGTTGCTTAATGAATTTTTTCTACCTGGAAACTGTTCGATGCCCAAATCTGAATCCCATTCTTTGGCTCAACAATTCTATAGACACATGCACAAAACAAATGCAGATACAGAAATTCATAGCACTCTCCACAGATGTCTCCTTTCAAATTAAGAGCCATCTTATTATCTTAAGCCTCAATGGAGACCTGAGATTAATACCAGTGTGGTATCCTCATCAGATATGATTTATTGGCATGATTATTTCCCCCATACTGTCTGTTAAAACAAAAAACATTGCACACTTGATTTATTAAATGTCTGATAGATTGCGGGTAATTTATTACACTAAATCTGAAAAACATGCCTGACACGTTTGTACAGAAATATCAGGGTCATAGCTGCAGATCTGAAATGGGGAGAGCGGATTTAAAAAATCCATTTGGCCCTGAAGGAGCATGTACAAACTGCCTGCCTTCCGCCTGTCCCTGCAGAGCGAAGGAGATGGTGACAGGCGGGGGAAAGAAAGGACACGAGAAGCTGGGCAACACTTGGCTGCACAGCACCGAGGATTCTTTGAATGAAGTGAATTTTAATTCAGCAGCTGTGGCTTCTAATAAGAAGCTGCTTATAAATAGAGATGTGCATGAGATAAGTGCACGGCCATGCTTCCTTCATGCCCTCACCTTTGGACTGAAAGCTGTCAGTTGGAATTGAACCATGTTCTTCTGAGCTCTCAACAGCATCTTCGTTCTCCTCTAGGAAAGAGAAGGGGAGAGGGAAAGGGGGAAATTATAAGGAGAGCAAATGATAATTAGGCAGAGTGCAGAAAAGCATCAATTTACCTCAACAGGCTGCCGCGCTGAATCAAGCTGTGTGGGTTTATAGTTTCAATGTAGCTAACTAGAGCTTTCTCGTATTAACCTGGATGTAAACATTAAGGCCGTGTCACATCGAGCTCTCTGCCTGCCACCCGCCAGTGTCGGACGACTGTTTGCCTACTTTTCAGCCGATTCTAAACGTTGAAATGACGTGGAATCAGTGGGAGGGACCACTCTGACTGACTGCTCAGCTTATCAAATCACTGCATGACTTTCTCAATTAAAAGTAGCTACAAACTAATGCTGGATGATCATAGTCAGTATGTCAGCCTCACAGTATGACTGTAACAGCCTGTGATTTAGGGCGTAACAAACAAACAAGGGCGTACAGTTTGATTGTTCTGTCTGTTTTGATTTGCTTTTGGTTTTCAGGAGGTTCTGAAACACAGATGACCTACACTCTGTAGTGTCCCTCAACACAACCCACTGGAGAAGCAGATGATAGCCTGATAAAGGTACACTGGTTGCAAAATATACTGCACTGCAAAATGCAAAATGTACTGTAAGTAGCATCAACGACCTATGAGCCAAACAAGCGAAACAAAGAAATGTGCACTGTTAATATATATAAATAAAGTGGAATTTCAGAAATGATCTGTGCCTTGGACATAAAGTACTAGCTACTGGTATGTCTGAGTTGAGTAATTCAACTTTTTGACTCTGAATATGAGGCAACAGGTGGTCTCAGTCGCCTCTAGTTGCTTGATGTTGGCTTGGTGTGACACGGCCCCTCCAGCCCTGACGTCTGATGCTGGATGAAGCTGCTGCTGCTGCTGCTGCTAAAATTTAATCCATTATATAAACAGTAATATTGCCGTGATATTTTATCAGCTCAAGCGAGTATGTTGACAGAAATATCCACCCGTGACTAGCAGAAGCAGGAAACCAGAAAATGGAGGAAGGGTTGTGGGCAGCAAACAGGCAGAATTCTGTTAAGTGGCAGGATGTCGGTGAAGCGTCACAGCACCCAGAGGGATAGTTCAAGGGGAAATAATACCATCTTTACTCACCTCCATTGCTGGTGCCAGTGTTGTTCGCACCAACTGTAATGTGAAACACAGACTCAGTCATGCTACAAGTCATGAAAGTCAGTTGCATGCAGAGACGTTTGATAAAATAAGTATTAGTATTATCATTTGTGTCTCATGCCTGGAAATTCAGTGCCTTTCTAAAGAGTTACACGTCAAAACAGAACCAAACAAACGTGCGAAGAGAGAGCGATGCATGCAAAGTTAATTACAGATCGACATCCCTGTAACACAGCCTGAAACCCTGCCTCACCCCCTCTCACACGTTCCCTTTCCAGTTCACTGTCCTCCCCACACAACTGCTTCTTTGCACTCCCTGGGCAAAACTCGCTGCTTCCCTCTCTGCAACAGCAATTGCCGAAACAAAGCACACCATAAAAATAACCGCGCTCCCTTTGCAGTCCGGAGATGATGTAAACAAATAGAACTGCTTACATGGGAATGTGTCTCAGACATCTGATGTCATTCTCAGTTCATCCCTCATAGGTTGCCTTTCCAGACAGTGACCTGCAGGCTGCCAACTATAGGCGACACGCTTCTTCCCATCGCTACACCACCAGGAGTCAAAGTTTGTTGTAAAGCAGCAACGGTCCCTGCTTTTAATGGAGGCGTGGATGTGTCCGTGGAAATTACCATTATTTTGAGCAAAACTATTTCTAACAGGATTATTCTTGCTGCTTATGTTTTCATTCACGGTTTTGGTGGTTGTATGAGTAACTAATTAACTGTGCAAGGAAACATACACACACTATACAACATGTACAGAGGCGTTCGCTGCGATAAATCACTGAGAGACATGAAATGATACGCCGTGCATTAACACTTCTCCACATCGCTGTTCTCAAAGCTGACGGAGGGACGTATGGTACGAGCCCGACGTCGCGAATCATGTCGGAACAGAGTCTTCATCATGTCTGCCTTTTTACACGAGCTAGCAGAGCGAGCCTGTGCGGAACAGCAGGAGCTCACTGAAGCACTGGCCTCATTTCAGATGCTCCTTTCTTCCCATCTCTTTCAGGTAATAACAGCACAGTCTTGGCACTGGGGTAGCATCCCTTTTCTCTAATATCCAGCACTGATCAAAACAAAGCAAAAAGCTCAGAATTTCAATTGATTGCTCCCTCAGTCTCCTCTGCCTGCCTGAAGCTCGGCAGGAACGGCAACGCCGGTCTGTCTCACTCTCTAATTTGACTCTTGTGTGCTGACAGTGGAGGGGCATCATTTAAGTGAGGATGTGAATGTGCTGTAGTAAACACATAAACGAAATGGAGGGAGAGAGAAAAACAGGCCTCTGTCAAGGTTCTGGTGAAGGAGAGGCACGGTCCGCAGAGGGCTGATAAGGAAGAGAGGAGAAAAACAGTAGATTGAATTCCCTCAGCAGGAAGCTGGACAGCTCACACCCGTGCTTCTTAAAGCCAGGACCAAGGACCCTGAGGCTCTGCTTGGCAGTGTGTCCCGCCCTCCATTTTGATATGTACATTCACACATGGTAACTCAATCTGTATATGGGTTGTTCTGGAGGTCTACAGAAACAGGACATTAAATACTTTGGGGATCTTAAACGCAGCAGTTTCCATCTCCAGACTTTTACTGAAAACATGAATTTCTTCATGAAGAAACTGTAGACAACAACAGAAAGGTCCCCCCGTTTCTCATTCTGTATGTTCCAGCTGTAATCTGCTTGTCTTTCTGTCATGTCAAAAACATTTAAGATGCATGATAAACTTAAATGTTATTTAACTTTTCCTGACATTCAAGCCTTTCAGAAATTCTCAGAAAATATTCTGGAGAGAAACCCCAACAAGAGGTTGGATGGGAAAATGTGTGTGTATTCACATTTACACACATAAGAGAAGGGAGAGGAAGGAAGAGAATTGGGCATAAGTCACCCCGGTATGCAGACAAGCAGAAAATTACATCCCCCCCACCTTCCATTCATTTATTAGACAAGAGGTAGTTAGCGTTTTGTTGGTCAGCATTAGTGTACCGCAGCACAACATTCAACCATGATAGAAAACTAGTTTGAACTAGAAGATTCTTTTATTTTTAAGATTAGAATAAATGAAACGGGCATTTGTTTAGCTGCACCATTTGTATGATAAGTTATCTCATCACACTGCATCATGCTCAAAGAGCCTTTGTCACGATCTGCAGCACTTCTGCAGCTGCACCAAACTTGATCTTGTCATTCCAGCTCATTCAGCCCATAGGGTAGACAGTCCCTGTGGGTCACCTACATGGCAGCATGGGAACTGTCTCTGCTTAATGTTCCAGACAGGAGCCTTGGGCAGAAAGAGTTCCTTTTGTCCCTCAGCCACAGGACATTTCACCGTCTTTTATTCAGCCCCTTTTTTCTTGAACGGTGGAAAAATAAAAATCGATGGAGGTGTAGACGTGTCTGCGCCCTACAGTGTCATTTCCCCAGGAGAATTTCATCTGTTCATTTGATCCTGAAGTGTGATGTGCTGGGCTGTTCTGCTGTGTCTGAACTGGTCCCGCAGCTTTAATCCCAGCCAGCTCACACAGGTGTCCAGCTGCTCCTCACTCAAACAATGGATACGACCCATCACAGTCTCGGCCCAGGAGCTACTGACAATAACAACAACCCTACTGTGGCTTTCAACAGTTGCTCGGCATCTTACAGTGCAGTTTATTAACCGCTGTCTGATTCAATTTGTTTGCCTTTTTGTCACGTTTAAATGATTCGGATCATCACGTAAACTGGGTAAATACAAATGCAGTTTTATTTATCAAGGGAAAAATGCTGTCCAAACCAACCTTGCCCTATGTGCCTTGCCCCGACCCCATTTCCATCCCATTTGCTTGATTTGACCAAATCATCTGGTCAATGTCATGAAGCAGACTGAATGATACTGCTTGTTCAGTGACACTCATCTTGAAATAATAAGATGTCAATGAGACGAGAAACAAGAAAAATGTCAACGTCAGTACCACTGTCTCTCGAGAAGGTCCGTTCCTTTCATGAGATAAGAGCGGAATTTGTTTCACAAAACAAACTGGGTGGCCTACAAGGTACTCTGGGCCATGTATATTAAACAAGTATCAAAGAGCTCCTCATTGAACTTTGCATGGACTAATAGCTTTGGGCCCGATATGCTGTCTGCAAAGATAATTAATCATTTCCCTGTTCAAGCAAAACAAGAGCAGGTGGACCTCAACAAGTGCCCAAGCAAAAGAACTAATGAGCTGGTAAATGTAGAAAGCAACCCATTTTCATATGGTAATGTTAGGTTTATAGTGTGGGCTCTTGGAAAAAGCTTCGCTACATGAGCTGCCACTCTCAAAACAAGGAAAAAAGGATTTAGTGGGGAGCAGGGGGGGGTCACCATTTGATAGTTAGACTTTTCTTGCTATGAGATGGAACACTGTTTGACAATCGGAGCCAATTAAAGAGCGCTGAGCTGTGACCTGCAGGCTAGGGAGATGAAAACAAGCCTGCTCAGTAAACAGTGCAACTGCCCCTCTCTACTGCTATCCTCCTGAAAAGCCAACCATCTTCATTAATATTCTGCCTTTCTTCTCCCTAAGAAAAGGCAAAAGGGTTTGCGGGCACTAAGTAGCATTGTGTTGCCCTGCGAGTTTGAGTAACCTTGCATTGGATTATGTAGTGGGGTCGCTCCAAGTTGGGTTAACGTCCACTAAACAGGCTGAAAAGGCCCAAGCTCATTACACAGGCCTGGCCCACGCTTGACAAAATGAGAAAACACAAAGTGCTGAATGACTGAAAAGCGAACAGGATGCCATCTGGTTCGGGGTTAAGCTACAACTACAAGAAAGTGAAAATGATTAGAAGGCGAAGAGAGGCGGCAAGAGAAAAGAGGGCATAGTGGACAACATATGTTACAAAACATGTAGGAACAATGAGCACGAACGAGCCTGTTCTACAACGCAGGCTTGGAAGTAAAATTGTTGTCTATACTGGCAACATCTTTTCACTCTTGGGCTCTCAAGTCCTCTATGAATTCCCCACTTCGTCTGAAGTAGTGTAAGAGAGTCACAGTGGTCTGTCAGGAGGGAAAGGAGAGAGAGGCGTGAGAACACGGAGATACACAGGGATGACGGGTGCATGTGAATAACTAATTAAGTGGCTTGATAGATGGAGACAACACAAAAATAGTCACGGAGAAGAAAAATGCAAAAAGAGGCCTCTCCCTGTGTGACCTACATACCTGCTAAACCTGCTGTCAGTGGTGGCCTGCTCCACTCTCATCACTCGCCGAATTACTTTACATAATCTTTAGACTCTCCTCGTGTTTCCAGCCCACTGCTGTCTTCACAACCTATTGTGGTGGACTATATCACGGCACAGACAGGCAGTCTTTGCTGGGGGACTTGTGAATCTGATACAAGGTGATCTGGCTAACCCCCCCCCACGGTACATTAAAATGGGACACAGTACAAGTGAGGGAGATGTAGAAGCAGCGTGTTTGGAGAGGTAGCTCTTGGTGTTTGTGTGTCATCGAGCAATCTGACTGATTAGCAGTTATGAAGTGACGCTTCTTCTGGGCAGCAAGGTTTTCCACACGAGCTCGTTGTTGAGATAGTTCAATATAATCAGAGCTTGCGTGTCGAAACTGCGGTGAGAACCAGGGGCCCTGGCAGAGCAGCTGTCGACCACTGAAATGTCAGCAAGAGAGCAGCTTGATTGACAGACCTCAGTACCACTGCGAATGTGTTTAGAAAAAGTGGAAAACTATAGTAAGCAACTTTTTTACTAGACGTATGAAAGTGTAACTGGAAAACAGGCAGGACAATGGCCCTCGTGGCTTAGGATGCGACACCCCCGACCTAGAGACTCACTGTCAATCGAATCCAATATATAGATTATAGATCTTATTTTTGCTAATTCTCAGTGAACTGAGACAACAGAAAGAGATCAATATCTGCAAAATACTGGCCAAGAGTAAAGGAGCTAATATATTGTGTTGTCAGTATGTCGCTCGGTTTGAGCTCCGTTTCTGGTTGATGAAGGGCGACCAGCTTATCTTCCTAACTGCCTCCAGGAGACAAGCAACCCATACATTCAAACAGCATACGTGTGAGCGAGACACACACTGAAAATGGGTTTTTGTGTTGAAACACACATTTGATGCATCTCTGCTGGCTGACGATTTCTCACTCTACCCAGAGTTGATTCATTTGCCATTTTTGTGAAGCAAACAGAGGGGTGGAGACAGAATAAGAAAGCTGATTAAAAGAGGAGCTTCAAAGGATGACAGAAAAAGTGTGTCCCCTGTAGACTCTTAGATGAGGCCCCCTCCCTTTGAAGCCGGATTCTGGGCCAGAGGTGACCAACATAATGGACATTGTGCACAGTATTGCTCTGTTCTCCCTCTGTAGCTAAATGACCAGAGTCCTGCATTTCTCATCAAAAGGAAGACATTACAATATGATGAAGGGTGCTGTCGTGCTGGGGAATGACGACAAAAACCAAATTCACCAAGACTCCGAGGGATCAACAGACTGTGGGGGGGGGGATTTTGTGAAACTTTTTCATATTGAAATTGCCAGGAAAGAGATGCAATTTGATATTTGTAAGATCTGAAATTAACAAAGCAAGTCAAAACAAGGAGTCAAATGGAGTTGAAGAACGAGGAGCAAGGCCAAATGGAAGTCAATGATAAAAGCTGTTAATACGGATAAAGATAAGACCGTGGGTAGTCTCCTCAAGGCACTCGCGCACACAATGTCTCAGCAGGGCTGCGATTGGTGTAGCTGTTACACTGACTCCCAGTCAGTATAAAAAAAGCTATAAAGCACAAGCATAGTCTAATGTCTTTAGCCAGTGGCAGCTTGCTCCCTGAGGAGCCACTCAGTGTTACAGTATACAATGTTATCCCAAAAGTTAATTGTGTGCTGACAACTCTTAGCCACAGGAAAGACCGCATTGCTCTCCAGAATTAGATTTACATCACCAATATCCCATTGTTCACAAAAGACCAAGACAAAAGGGCACAAAACAACCAATTAAGCAATGCTTCAAATCCTTTTACTATTGCAGATGGAGGAACATAAATGCAACACACACTTCAGCAGCAACATATTCTGAGAGGAATATACCAATTCGCTCTGGGATAAATTCTTTACACTGCTAAAAAGACCAAAAGAAACTCTTATGATTTGCAAGGGTTACTGGGAAATGCCACATTTTGTACGTGATGCTGTAACGAAAGAGCGACCACACCGGGTCACTGTGCTGTGATAGTTACACTGCCAGGGGCAAATTTGCTGGATTTCACGAGTGCCATTTGCATTGGCTTGTTTCCTGTTACACTCCAGCTGTAACACGGCGGGAATAAAGTACACCATGTACACAAGTACATCCACCCATATAACACTTGCAAACAAGGGAATGAAAATAATTCTCACGGCAGCTGTTAGAGGGCGATTGCTCGTGCCTCCATTTCGATGCCTTTTTCTTATCGTTTGTGGATGTAATACCTGAGAGATGCGAGTAAATGGCGCACGGGTGGTTTCTGGGCACTACTTGGACTGTCTACTCTTGGCTTCACATACACTAAGGTGCAAATGCTTGTGGCGGAGTCGCGACGTTAAATAAAGCAGTCACAGCCATCAATACTTAACACATCGTGGCCACCCGGGGGTAAAACAACATTTGGAGATGGAAAGTCATGAAATTTAAAACAATCAAGTAACCATACTCACTCGAGTGCTGTGATGTTTTTTTTTTTTAACAACAGGTGTAAAAAGAGAAAGGGGAAACAAAGAGGAATCAGGCAGAGACGAGCAGTGGGAATGTCAGCTCCAGCAGCCTCTGGGCTGATGTAATGGCACCTTGTCTCTCTGCTGTGTTGAGACTGAGATTGTTGTGATGGCCTGCTGGGTCTGTCTGCCTCTCCGTTCGCTTTCTCTCCATCCCCCCTGCAGGATCCCTCCTGCCTAGCTTTAGTATGCTATTACAGTCTGTTCCTTACTCGTCCGTCTGGTCTGCAACCAACTACGCTCACTAAAGGCCACCCTTTCAAATGATTCTCTGTAGCGTCCTTCTACAGTCAAGGAGCTGTTGTCATCTCGCAGTCAGCCTCTGGCATAAGCCAGCTTTATCAAAGGCAGGGAAATGTAAAGACTGTCGATAATAGCCACGTACTAAACTGACAAGGAGTGTAATAGGACATCGCAGCACAGTTGTGCTCGCTGTAAATATTATTAAGGATTGTGGTGGTGCATTGTATCACATACTAATGCTCTGCAGTGGAAAGTATTTGCAAACTTGATTGGGAAGAAAGTGCTGCTGTTTCCTCTGTGGCGCTGAATCTGTGCATCCATTAAATCTTACCTTTGGAGCAAATAGCTATTGACTCCTATAGGAGAATTACAATGCATGAAGGAAAAACAATTTCTTTTCACAACTCAGATTTATTCATTTCTTGCTTTAGGCAAAGACAGTCGTGTTTTAATTTATGGGTGTTCCATGAGCTTACTGAAGCAGGCGCCCACTTTCTCAACTCATCAGAACAAGACTTGCAGAATAGATAAATCAAATACAACAGCACAATGCTGTAGCCTCTGTCACAAGTACATTATGAATATTCATAAATAAAGACAGCTCAGATTCGTATTCAATTTGAGGAGCCTGTCTTATTGCCTGTGCAGGAAGATATCTAATACATCTGAGTCATATAGTAAAGCAAGCTGCCTGCTTTAAAATACACAATCTCGTCTCTGCCCACCTCTTTACATATTACTTCTCCCCACAAATATTCCAGGGAGCTAAATTAAATCCCGGGATCATATGTGTAATATATTGCTTGGATCTTATGGTTTTTGATAGCTTCCAATTCAGCGCCAAGTCATCTGTAGAAATAACAACATCACGGCTAAATGCTTAGACATACTTACATATTTATACTGAATGACCTGCAATGTAAACAACAGATGGTATAGTCTGGAAATATGAAGCGATAAAACTTGAGCAAATGACCTGAGCAGTTTCCCCCACATCTAATATAAGACGGTGTTTGTAGAGTGAATAAATTATTACATTAACAAGTTATAATGATGACAAGAGTGCGAATGAATAAAACACAAAGCTGTTTTCCTTAGCTTTGTATTATTTAGTGTGACTGAGCTGGGACTGAGATACTTAGCTGTGATACACACTTCCATATGTGCAATATTGAGCTACGTGAGAACAGCAGGGTGTCAACAGACATCGCCAAAAACTGGGAGCACGTGGATGTGAATGTGCTATGATATTTGAGAACGCTGCAGAGACATGTCTTTGTCACACGCGTCCTCCAATGTGGGATCACTAATACGTACCTGTGACCTGTTCATTATGAGATTAATCAGCGAAGCTTCCTGCTGTGACCGTGTTCAGAAGACCACAGTAGAAGTCATCCAGCTAGTTTTCTTTAAAGTAAAACCCAACCCCGGGTAAAGTATGCCTGGTTTGACGTTAGCTACAGTACTCCAGAAAACTATGATTCATGTATATGACTGAATAGTTGACTTACCACAAATTATTATTTAACAGAAAACACGTGCATCCACATTGTTAAACATAGCCGAGCAACTGTAAATGAGGCTGCTGCAATATTTGTTCATTTGACTGCTAAGATTTTGCTCAAAGGCAGCGTGTGATTTTTTTAATGTACAAATTTGCCAAAATTATAATTTTCGGTCTTGCCTGCAGTTAATTTAAGCGCCACTCTTGCTTCTGGTAAATCAACACCGAACAGCCAAGAGAAGAAAAACAAAATTAAAGAATGAATTCAAAACATATGGCATCGTCATCTGAGTTATTTGTGATTGCAAATAACTACCTGATTGGGAGTAAAATACGATGTATAAAATATAAAACATGAGGTAGACTTGGTGTCGCGCACAGAGAAATGTGCGTTGACTCGCACATAGGTGTTTAAATACAGTGTGTGGCTGTGTGTGAAAGCCTCCTATTCATCTGTCCTCAGATTGTTTGATTCATTACTCATTTCTCCCATCATTATGAGCCATTTTATTACCTCTTTCAATGAAACAGATTTAACCTCTACGGCCACGAGCAGCCAGCCTGATTACAGTTATTATTTTTAATAAAGGGTATTGACTCTGGAATCATTTGGTCTTGTCTCGTGAATAACTGGTTACGCATGACTAAATTGCACTGTGTTGGCCTGCATGAGATTCAATATCCAAGATAGCTTGGGTCTGCACTCTCTCCAAGGCCCTGCTCTTCTATACAAAATGCAATCTGCCTGCAATCAGGACTGACACCACTGTTTACTGCTTGACAGTGCCAGCCCACAGCCCATGGTAACCCTAGACAGTGACAGGCACCGGCAGGCTCAGCCAGGACACAATCAACAGGCTGGATTGAAGCTTTCCACTGATGGAAAGCCTGTAGTGTTTGTAGGACGTATTCCAATGGCATTTCGGAGAGGATGGAGAAAGCTATCTCAGATAGATCTATCTGGAATGTTCACTCTCCCCCTAAATTAATTGAATGTCAGTCAAAGAGAAATAGAGGTGAGAGAGTGACTCACACCTTTGTATTAGTGCAGTGTGGGAGAGGGCTCACAAATCTAACCCTCAGCGTTTACAGGGACTTCCCTTAATCAGTGGCAATGAGAGCCGGACACAAATGGGATAAATAAAGACACATTATTCACTGTGTAAAATAAACGTGCACGAAGGCTATGCAGTAGGAGTAAAGCTCCAACTGTAACATGTCTGCTCACTTCAGCCAGAAGTAAAAATATTTTCACTGACAGCATACAACACAAACAGCACCACCCACATTAATTCAATACACAGGTATACAAATAAACCAAACAAGACAAGAATTTCATATTGATTGAAATCAGATCTTACCTTCCATTGGCACAGTGGACTCGGCTAGGTTGTTGTCTTCCGTCTGTGCGGGAGCTTGCCCTCCTTCTGCTGCAAAAAGAAAGCGCGGCTGTGTTGTTTGTTATACTACACACGACATCCGTGACTTTTCAGACAAGTGATTGCACCTAGAGCATATATCTGCAAAAACAAACCTGACCCGCTGTGTCTTCAGATCACCCGAGTGTGTGCATGTGTGAATATGTGAGGACGGTTGTATAAAGTATACACAGAGATAATACAATACTAACTCTCAGTCTGTACACAATAATAACCATAAATATTAATAAATTAGATGAACTCAGATGAAATAACTCTATTTATGACTCATGTTTACATTGTGTAACCCTGCCTTTATGTCAACCACCAGCATTTCATGCAGTTAACTGGCTTATTCGTATCTGTCTGCCTCCGTGTCATTTGGATATTTGCCACAGTGAAAAAATACATCTATATTTGAGGAATTAACAACACACAGGTGCCCATATGTACATACCTTCGCCTGTATCTTTATTTTTATCGTTGTCTATGCCTTTGTTTTCATCCTTGTTGCTCATGTCTATATCGTCCTCTTTGTTTTCATCGTTATCCTTTTCTTGATCTGGCTCCTCATTTTCTAAATTGTCGTCTGTAGGCAGGCAAACATGGAAATGTAAAAAGACACAGGATGTCAGAGCCTTCACATTAAATCTTATAACATATGGCATTAAACAAATCCTTGCTCAATGCTGCTGACAGAAATCTCTCTAACATTTTCGTGTTACCAGGTTGCTCTTTTCCACATGGAAAGGTATGGCGGTTGTCAGATAAGAGGAAAAGTCCTCCAGATACCAAAGCTTCTGATTAATGCTGCGGTGTATGTGGACTATTTAATAGTTGCATGAGTGTGAAAGGAACATTACAAAGTAAAATGTGAAAGGAAAACAGCACTTGAGGTAAATAGACATGCTAATGAAGTTCTGTAGTATCCAAGACCACATACTGAACTACTTATTGATCTGTGGTGTCTTGTTTCCACCTGTAATGCACAAATACAGGCCAGAGTGATGCAACTTCTGCTTTTCTGGATGAATTATCCTGCAGGTGTTGTTTTAAACTGTATTTCTTTGCTCCACCCAGCTCCTACCTCTCTGTTTGTGTCTCGTGAGAAAATAATTACATACCTCAGGTCTTGGATAGCAACTCAGGGCTGCAATTGCTATAACTCTCTCATAGAATATCTACAAAATTCATGCTCAGAGAGGCTCTAACTGTCAAATCTTTGTCAATGGGAAGGGATTTGAATAAAACAAAAACAGAAGAGAGGCGAGGCGCCGCTCACTGCCTGTATGCAAATGAAGAATCTTAATTATGTACCAGCAGCACAGAGGATATTCAGAGGAAGAGAAATGGTTCTAGCTCAAAGTTAATGGTTGCCCCTTTGTAACACACATACGCGCACGTTCACTTAAGGCTTTCACTGTCAGCACAACAAAACACATCAGAGTCTTGGGATCTGCTATAGAGATTCATTTAGAGCTTTGTGTACCAGTTATTCCTCTGCTGCTAACAAGACTAATCATGGTAGATCTTTAATCAAACTCGGAGCTAAAGTGAAAACTGGAGCAATGCGCTGCACGTCACTCATCTCATATAGTGCACATCTACTTTAGAGATAAGAGCCAGATGAATGTGTGCTCCTTGTCAGTGATGTGCGCTGTATTGGCAGTCTGCACACTCCCTAACATATTATCACACTCCATCTATGCTGGAGCCTTGACTTGTAATGTACTGTACTGTACTGTACCTGGTTTCTGACTCTCCATCTCCACGTCTTCATTTCCTCCAGCATCTAGGAACAGAAGAGAATTTTAAAAGAGCGGAAAACAGTTCAGTGCTAGAGCCTGGAGCTGAATTGACTTCGATATCACCTCAAACAGCCTTTTCATTCCATCTCTTTGTGTAGCTTTGTCTTTGTACCGCAGTATGAGAGCAATGGAACCACAAAGACATGCATAAATTAAGTGACAAAAAAGAAGGGAAAAAGAATGTCACTTCTAAAGCCATACATAATTGAGGGATTTCTTTGTTCCAAGCTTCTGTGATAAGAGAAGTTTTTTGTTAGAGTGGTGGCACACGGGATGGAAAACTGAACTGGAGCGAAAAGAAAATTCAATTTTTGATGACAAATGACATTAAGACGCAGTGGTAGAGCCGAGAGGCTCAAAACACGTGTTAATGGTCCGTAGAGGTACATTACCATTGTCATTCTCTTGTTCGTCACCTGTCTCTTCTTTACCTGAAAAACGAGGAAAGTGAATCATCAGCCAACACGGACGTGCTCAGGAATAGTGCCAGTCATTCATTTTCCAAAACAAAGCTACCAGTCACACCGGTGATCACAAACTGCTCATCTTGAAGGCAAAAGATCCATCTTTCAAGAGCAGGCATCTTTTCAAAACAGCAACTTTCTGTCTCTTGTTTTGTTTGTTTTTCATTAAATGACCATAAAAGTTGAACTTGACAAATGGCAGTTGAGTTTTCTGACCATGTTCTTTGTTATTGCCAAGCAGCATTAACACTCTTATGAACAACATCTGAGCAACTTAATTTGTTTAAACATCTAACACAGCACAGTTTGAGCTTTATTTGTTTGAATACGCCAATGTTTAACTGTTACAGCGATGTCTGAAATCTCATGTGGAACCACAGACAGGGTCGCAGCACCGTCGAGCTGCAACTGGGTGCTAATTGCTAATGTTAGCATGCTAACTTTCATACAATGTAAGTTTAATGCAATGCTATAAAGCTGCTGTTAGCATTTTATTCTTCTTCATTAGACATTAAAACTTTGGATTAATTTGCACTGAATACACCTGACACTGATTGTCAGGTCATTAGTTCTGCAACAAATTGGTCATAAACCACATTATAGGGCAAGTTATAGCCGCAGATGATAGTGGTAGTATTCACATTGAAGCACCATCATGATATGAAAATATATGGAGTATATACTTCTGCTTTATACCCATCACTGGAAAATGACACTGCTCACTGTCCATACGAATAAAACGTTCAAACGTTTCAAATCAACTTCAAATGTAGAGAAATCAGGAGAACACGTGTCCAAACTATAGCTGTATACCCATTGTAAAACACAGTAGCAAAATGCACCTAATGTCTGGACAAAAGACAATTTTAGTAGCAACATAAGACAACTTTAATCCCTGCAACCTACCCCCACCTTCCTCTACCCTATTGCTCTAACAAATTCTTACACACACACACACACACACACACACACACACACACACACACACACACACACACACACACACACACACACACACACACTCACTCACATAAACCAATGACATTTGGGACAAATTGAGTAAATGAAAACCATGACACCAATAAGAGAACATGCTCTACAATGGCTATTGTGCAGCTTCCATAATTGCTTTTTTAACAAGCTGCAGAGAAAAACCATTTTTTCATATCTATGCAATTTTGCCCTGCACTCAGAACAATAAAAATGCCAGCCTCTATTAAATGGGAAAAAGGCCAGTTCTACCAGTGCTGCATGTTTGTCTCAAGTGCCTCTGTCTATCACACAGAATGCTGGTGACACACAGTAGATGGCAATCCTTTCTATTAATCATGACTGGCATTTTGAGATGGAGCCATAGACAGGGGGCTGAAAAGAATACTTCATTGGCAAAAACGGGTTAAGATGAATACTTTGCCAGCTATGAGGTCACCCTAAACCTTTCCTCTCCGTTTGAAAATTATGCATGACTGTTGTATCTGTCTAAAGTGATCGCAAACAACAATATATCAGATACGACAAAAGGATGAATGTAATTTCCTCCCTGTTATTTGATCATTCGTATTTGGCTTATTGAATGGAACAGTATTCAATTTGTGATAAAGAATGCTAAGGGGCAGATTGTGGATAAACACGCACATACAAGCACAAAGCAGACTATAAAAGGTTCTATGTATGGCAGATGTGATTTATAATAGCTTCAAGTTAAGTTCAATTAGAACACTGTCTCTGCACAAAGTAAAAACCCGGCCAGCATTTCCAGCAGGCTGCTCACTCGCCCGCACCGGCCCTGCAGGTGGCAGCATTGTCACAGCTTTCCTGCCTCACACTTCACTGTATTCACCGCCAAACAGTGTCCGACATACTGTTACCACACGGTTACTGACATACAATAAAGCGGGTGGTGGAGTCTACTGGAGTGCATTAAGAAAAAAGGTGTTGCTAATATTTTGACTCCCTAAATTATGTAAATGGGGTGGCTGGTGGCTAAATAATACTTAAAAAGTAGAATTATCACCTTTCTGACAATTTCAACAAAATACTGAGAAATTCTTAACCTTCTAAAAGTAGCATTACCACAGTCCGCACTTCAAGACCGGTAGTGTCATATATACCACATCGCCTTTATAGTGAATAACACTGAAATAAAGTAGCAAATAGGGCATGTTAGGTAATAAACTGCACTCGAATGAGAGACAGCACTACAGTGTCCTGTTGGGTCTCACACGTGGTTACATGATTTATGTATGTAAACAACAGATTCGGGGGTACAGTATCACAAGGACATCAACTATTTAGATGCTGATATGCAGCTTCCCCCGTATGTCCTACTTGCATGACCACTGAGTAAACATCCACTACAGATGAGTTCCCCTAGGAAGTAAAAGCAATATCTCAAATTCTGGAAAGAACAGAAATGCGAACACGTTAATACAGACACACACACTGTAGCTATCCTCTATCTCCTCAGCCAGCCCTGCCTCCTGTTCCTTCCATTAAAGCCAAGTACAGCAAACTACAAAAAAGATAAAAAAAAAAGAAAAGAAAAGGGGGGACTTAAAAAATTCATGAGACGTGTAAAGGAAAATGGGCTCTGAGATGACCAGCAGCTATCATTCAAAGGCCTTTTGCATGTGAGATGTGTGTGTGCGTGTATAATCTAAGTGTGCGTTGGCGAGCCATGCATGACAGGTTGCCACCAGTAAATGTAAAAGATGGCTTTTCCCAAGACGCACCGCACATCTGTCTGCACATAGCGTTATTAATCTGCATGTCTTTCCACACTCGGTGCCATCTCTCACCACCCCCCGGCCCGTGTCTTCAGGTCTTTCCCAGAAAAATCTCAGCATGCCAGGCAAACAGAGCCAGTCAGGCATTGATTTCTGGCTCAATGTCCACATTTTACTGTGCCCTGTGACATCTTACTAATACCAGTATGATATCAAATAATAGACACTGTAGGGCACGTTGCCAACTCAGGTGAGCTGGACAGGGGCTTTACTCTGCCCTGGACATCGGTGCCAGCATTCCTCTCTGTGTCCCCTACTCCCCTACCCCTTTCCATCTCTGTTGTTTTTTCATTCTATAGCTTCCAGCATTTGCATGATGTGCTTCTGTTTCATGTCGGTTACAGCACAAGATAGCTCATCACACTCACACACACACACACACAGTTAATCTCAAACCCTTTTTTTTGCAAATACACTTCAGGGTTATTTGTTGTTCACAAGGGATTGTGTGTTGACTTCTTTTGAAGAAGGATTTAAATACCAGTTGCTTGGTCTTCAAGTAAATACAATTAGAACCTAATTTAAAGAGTGTTTTAACATTGACGGGAATGTGTTGTGAATATGAAATATTTATTAGACATTTATGAGTTGTTAAATGCTTAGAAAAGATCACGAAAGAAACAACGTGATAAAAGCATAAAAAAGTGAAATAACTAAATAAATAAATAAATAAATATAAAACTGTGTCTTCCACACCAAAATGTGAGATGTGTTTTGATGTCTGAAGTTTAGCAGAAGGATGAGAGCTGCTGTGCTGTTTGAGTAGTTAGTACTGTTGGGTATTTGTATTAACGATGTGCTTTTTACTGCCTTTTACTGGTTTCTTCCTTCAGCCTGCAAAGTGTGAAGAATCATTGTGTTCGCATGGTGACATAACCATGTATGTTGCCGTTGCTGTGGTGTGCGTGGACAGAGCTGCCCTATAATTACCATGAGTCCATAAGCGATTGAAGTTAGCAAGAAACCACAGTGAAGAAAGCCTTAATGTTTTCTCTTCATCAGTGGTGTAGCTAAAAGCCCCTCATGCCTGACCCATGGACAGGGGAGAGTGAATCCCCCGAGGAGTATGATGAATGCGATGGATCACACTGAGGCATACTGTCAGACACACTTCACCAGCTGCTGCAGAGTGTAATTTATTCTAAAAAGTGCTCCACATATTGACTGTACCAATGGGTGACCTGCTTTGCTGGCTCTATAGACAAGCTGGTGAAATATGGTGTGTTTTCGTTGGAAAAAAGATCTAACAAAGATGTACAGAGGTGTTATAAGACTCTCAAGCATCGTATAATGTCTGTCTTACACAGCGGACAGCCTGTTTTTGCAGCTTGCATTGCCTTTGCTCTCTGCTATCTTGACATCTGAGTGTTTTTTATGATTAATCCTTCCTATGTGCTACATTGAACCAGACCTAACCTTTACAGTGCAGGCAGTACAAAATCATTTTATGCCTTTCCTGTGAGAGGAGGTTGTCTCAAGGACTGAGTGTTCCCATGCTAGAAAGCTGTGCCAAGGCCTTTTGTGAATGGATTAGTTACTATTAAGCTGCCGGGCCTGATAAATTAGGATTTATAAAGATTATTACAAAATACTTATGCCCTCCTAATGCTGGTGATTGAATTTGTGAATTATATTGAATTACTGTTGTGGATTAGGGAAAGGTATGTTGAATAGGTGGTGGAAAATAACTTATTAAGCTTTGTTTAACAACACAGAATGTATCGACACTCTTGAAATGACTGCACTCGCTAGTCAAGCCTCTCAAAATCAGAGAGAGGAACAGTTTTTCGCAAAGAAAACAACTATGACTGCTATCATCAAAAATTCCCTGCAACCTTAAGGCTTGAAGACAAATGGATGGTGTACGACTTTAATTGCCTACTAACACCCTCCAGTGTAAGAATCTAATTATCTTTGGTCCATCGTATCGGAGAAGCCTATAATTGTTTCAATATTACACATCCAAAGGGGCTGAAACTGCAGAATAGCCAGATAATGGCTTCTTAAACAAGTTTGCCTCTAAGAAAACATTCTTTTAAAAAAGACGAAGCTTCATCTTGTATTCATTTCCCCAAAGAGAGACCAAAGGGGAAGAGATTACTGACCAAAACCACACTCCATTACTATATACATACAAGAGAATTCAGTAAACCTATATCAATGCACAATGTCTCCTCCACCAGTAATGGTTCCTAGCATGTTCAAAACAAGCAGCCATTATTAACAACACTAGAATTCAAACATGCAAGCGCATCCAAACAGAAATACCTCTGTTGATGTCTCCACTTTCATCCTTGGTTGTGGATTTCGGAGAGGGTGGTGCATTACCTGCAAATAAGCAAAAAATAAAAGGCGATGGAAAAGATGACTTGACTGTCAAGTCGCACTCATTGTAGCCATTATTATTCTAACTTGGCCCTTCTGTCTGGGCGGACAGCAGTATAAGAGCCTATGGGAGAACTCGGTGGCTCTTGCCATTATGTGCTGTTTTGTTGTGTACACCTGGCTGACAAAATATGACTCCTGTGGGAGTAGAAGGGAAGAATGTGAGGCTTTGAGACCAACTCTAGAGCACAATCTGGGACAAAAGCACTATTCCATGTGAGAATTGCAGTCATTTGAACCTTTGAATACGCTCCAGCCTACACTGTTTAAAACTCTGGCTGATGGAGCAGAATAAAAGGCCAGTCCTTGGCACCAGTGCAGAGGCCCATCAAACAAGGCCAAACTGGACCGTGGCAGCGCTGGCATGATGATACGACAGGGCTACGAATTATCAGGGGTTATTTCAGTTGGCTCGATGTGGCCTGGTGCTGTGTTATTATATTGAATGCAGTGTAAAATAGCTGGTGAGAAATGTGACAGAAAAACAACGTAGTCACTCTGCTGCTAACAATAGGACAAACTTTCAAATGCTGTTCCTTTCAGCCATGTCTTTATGATTTAACCATTATGTGCACATTGTTTCACTCTGTAATACGTTTTACAATGCACTTATAAAACAGGCCTTTTATGTTCCCCCAGAATGGAACCTTATTGAAAACACAGATGCGTGTAATTGACAAATCATTGGGGTGACTTTGTAAGGAAAAACATTTTGATAGCACCCTGGCTTCTATGGTGATCTCAACACTTCCTTCCTGCAGTAAAACTTCCATTGTTCTCTGCTTAGTTGCCTGCAAGTTAACTATGGTGTCTTTGAGGAAAACCCCGGCTCTGAATCCCCTCATACTTGGAAAGTATACTTGCCATCAGGTGGCTTCTGAGACAAACCAAGTATTTTATCAAACAATTTATTTTGTGTACTAAAGAAAAAAAAGTTCATGCTGCTTACGCCGTGGTTCTATTGTTCCTGGTATTTAAACCACACACCTCTATGAGGTTTCTGTTGTTGCTATTGCTTATTCGGGACATTAGTGCACAGACAAATGTCAATAGTTTATCCTGATAAGCAGTATCTGGGGGTTTCAGGCCGCGTGCCAAGATGGTGTGGCGATAAAAAGCATTATGCAGTGACAGTTGTGTTTGTGCTATCTGCTGGCACGAGCTGTGGAGCGATGTTGCTTTGCTGTTCCTTTGTTACCCACTTTAGGTGGTCTGAGGGTATTGTGCCCGTAAGCTTATGTAATGTAATGCACCTGACATTAAGTCTTTCTAACTGTGGTGTTTAGGGCCTGGGATTTAACTCACCAAATGAATATACATTCTATTTTATCCGCTGCATTTAACGTAGCAAATCACTGTCATGTGCAGAAGCTTTGCCATTCACTCAGCCTGCTTTAATGGAGGTGTTAAGGTGAAAAGGCAACCGTGAAATATTCTGTCACTCACCTTCCTTGTGTTGCTCCTCTGCACTGTCCATGTCATCGTCTGGCAGAGGGAAAAAAGACAGCATGTGAAACCATCCTTTTTTATAATTCACGATACGGTGAGCTGTCAGAAGTCTCCTTGATTGTAAAATTAGAGCACCGTGTTTTGATGCTATTTGGCCGTATCTGCCTAAACCCGTCAAACAGTAAAGCCAGAACCTGCAGCGATTTTCCAGAATATGCTTGAAATACAGTAGGATTTATTTTGGTACAAACAAGAAAATCCAGTTCTGTTCACATGTCCAGAAGCTGTCTGTGCAGACTCTTTCACCTCCTCCCATCTCATCACACCAGCTGCCATGCTACAAAATCTTAGCGTTCACATCCTCCCTCAGCCCCCCCCCACCAGACGGCCTTGGATATAGGGAGTTATTAGACCAAATGACTCTGTATGTTGGTGTGTATTTAGGGGTGCAGGAGGGTCACATTCATGAAACATTCTTTTTCAATTAAACCTACAATGGTAGGCTCAGCATAAATTACACAAAACCTCCTATTTCCTCAATTTACAAGTACCAGCAGGCTGGGGTGGAACACTGCACCTAAAAAACTCTTGATTTTTTTCTTTATACATCTATTGTGTGAGACAGTCTGAGTGAACTCGGGGTGTTTCTGGGTGGATGAGTTGAGCTGCACAATGGGAGATGAGAACAAGGCTTCGGATGCTGCTTCAGGAGGAACTGCAGAGCAAGAAATGGGGAGAAAGTATAGTACGGTGGATGCCTGCTAATGGCTCCTGGCTCCTATCGTACAAACACACACTCATACACACTCAGATCTCTCTCATAGCTCGGCATGCTTCAAGAAACTTTGAGTCATGCCACTACACACATATATATATATATATATATACTGCATGTGTGTTCATGCTTTTTAATACTGACGGTTTATACTGTATGAATTGAATACTCAATCTGAGTGTATCAGTGCGTGAGTCTGAGCGGTGATTGCACTGTAGTTAACAAGCAAAAGCAAGCATTAGCTTTGATGAAAGGCTGTTGTCATCTGTTCTGTAGAAGGGAAACCATCAGAGCTCCCTGTGGATCCAGCGACAGGCTTTTCTTTTGTATAACACTGAACAAAAGGGTACAGTGCATTAATCTAACCCTGCTTGGGGAAACAAAGGAAGGCCCACTGATACAGTATAACAATAGTGCAAAAATGGAAGCATGGGATGCCTCAGCTACTGCCACATGCTATAACATTATTACCACAGCTCAGCGCTGCTGTCAACACAGGAAATCTATGTGACTCAGTCAAAACTAACAATATTTGACACTTTCTCTCGTTCCCAGGACAAAGTCAACACAAAACTCATGTTTCAGATCATGATATGAAACAGATAATGAAGTCTGCTCTTAAGTTGTTTGACATTAGGGGAAATATGCTCTTTTTTCCCCACAGAGGTTAGGTGAGATGCCTGTGTCTAGTTTGGTCCATCTGGTGGAGTCTTCTCCACCTAAGTAAGACGTTGACTGCCACACAAACCCCTTTAAAATCATTCTTTGAAACTTTAGACAGAAAAAGCCTTTGTGTTATTAAGTGTAAGCCAACGTGTCACCGGCTCAATTTTCACCTGACATACAAAACAGTGGTATGTGTAAGTCCTGAAAAGAAGTATTTATTGTGTCATCTGATTCTTGTCCAAAAGGCGAAAGGTCACCTTTTCACTTACACGCTGGAGAAACACGCTGCTATGTGACGGCACAGTTTAAAGTTTAGACTGAATTCTACTATGACCATGCAACTTGTAAGCCTCGAAAGTAACCACGTCAAGCAAATACTGGACGCGATGATACGCAGGGAGTCAGGATATATATTTGCACATTTTCTACATCACTATGATTTATGCACAAACATGAGGACATTTTCACATATGATGTGCTAAAGCTCATCCTCTTATCTTCTAGAGTTGACTGGGGGACTGTGAGCCAGTTTGCTTTCTGGCAGCCACATCACTAACACACCATGGTCTCCTCATCTCCCTGTGCCAAGGGATAACCTCATGAAACTGACAGACTTCATTTACACCCCTCACAGGGATCCTGTAGCCCTTCATATCATCTCTGTCAACAAATTACACGTGTGTGATAGAAGCATGTGAAAATCACAGCTTTACTTCCTCTAAAGCAGTGGTGCACTGGGGGGGTGCTTAGGTTATGGGCATTTCACATAGTTGTGAGTTGGGTAGTATGGAGTGTATATAGAGCTATGTAAATAAATGTCAATTGGAAAGTCACCGAAACAGTTGGAGAGATTGCGGCAGCCCCTGCAGATCTGTGGGCTGTGTTAATATTGTCAGCACTGTGGCTGATTGAGGAGAAGAGATGGAGCCCAGCTTGTGGGCAGCCACCCGGATCATATTAGCGGAGGAGTGCACCCAGCATCAATTTCAACACGATTTTACTCTCAGCAACCACAGCTGCCTGAGTGCTTCCATGCTCGCAAAACATGCGTGCCAAGGCAAGCATGTGGTCAATCATGATCTATGAACCAATCTGAATACCTAATGGAATCATGTCGTATGATTAATTGCAATGATTAAGCTCCGTATCTTAATCGATGAGTGAATATACTTAGTTGCTGTTTATTACTTTTTTCTAAAAATACAATTAGGATAATTCCTGGATCTTTTCTGGTTGCTGATACTACAGTAGGTGTGGGTATTCCTTTAACGCATTAACGATGCAAACGCTGTTCCTCTTATTTAGATAGCAAGACTGCCATAGCACCTTTGAGATGTGTACAGTTTATGGCTTTTCAAGGTAATAAATAGGTCATTATATCACTGGTTATGAGCTCAGTTGGCGAGGTGGTTAATGGATGGTGGATGGTACTACAGAGGCAGAAGCATTACATATAGCCGCTGTGTGTATTGGCTTGTTTTTTTTATTTCCATACTTCAGTGTCTGCATATGTGAAGCTTCCTTTCCAAAGCACAAGTTTAAAAAACTGAAGTACTCCTTGGGATTTACTTTACTTTGCTTGGCAAACGCTTTTACCCAAAGCGACTCACAGGCAGCTAGCGCTGGGTGTCTGGCTCATGGGCACACCTGGTAGAGGATGAACTAGGAGTCAGACTGGGTTTCGAACCTGCGACCTTCTGCATCCCAATCTGACGGCTAGCTAGAGATACAGTACTACAAATAATACCTTTGTTTATTACAGAGAATTCCATTGTTACTGAAACAGCTGCTTCCATGAGTATGTTTGAACACCAGGCACATACCACAACAAAAAAAATAAAAATACTGCAGTAAAATGTTTTACCGTAAGGTTAATGTACTAATGTTTAATACTTGACTAGCTACGTGTCCTGTTTTAAATGTATATGTGTGCATTATGCAGGTGTGCCTGAGCATCAGCACAGGCTATTTTTCAGTTTTATCCTTCTGCAGAGATGTAACCGTATTTTGGCTCCCGCATAGTGACACATTGTAAAAAAGCAATTTCCTGTATGCAAATGTCCTGTTTACACGTCCCTGCTCCAGTCATTGTCACTTTACAGATTGCTTGAATATGAGGAAAGCAGCTATATGATGAAAAATGAGAATAGTGAGACTTCCACAAAAAAAAAATCTATTGTGCTTACTCTCGGCTCTGGACATGCTCGGGACAGATTCTCGAGTTTCACACGACCCCATATGTAGATAAAATATAAGAAGATCAAGGCCACTATTCACAACAGATCCATAACATTTTGTTGTTAGAGGAGGCAGTGAAGAGGCTCCTCTTTGATACAGTAAGGAAGAATGATAGAAAGTGGAGAGTTGGGGTAATGGGCAAGTGTCATTGAAACAAGAATAGGTGTTAGTGAGAATGATTGGAGGAGAGCGAGAGAGGGCGACAGAGAGAGAGAGAGAGAGAGATGGAGATGTTGATGTTACGCAGGTTTAATAAAAGTAAGAGGACATTCTAGGAAACAGAATGAGCTCAGGCCACTTTGGTGCATGGGCTGTAAGGTATAACTGACTGTCTCTGCCAGCAACAGCGACGAGACGTTCTGAAAGCGCCTGGGCACACCTGCCGAGCTAATTCACAGCTTCTGATTCACTATTGCCATTTTGTGCAGTATAAAATGCAAGTCTTCTCCCCATGTGGCTATGCATTCCCTACATGGTACAATCATACCAATCAGTGTTTCTTTCTTTGAAGAACACATAGCAGCTAACTGTTAAAACCATCAAGGTGCAGCCTGCCTGGATAAAAATAAAAATTCAAGCTGAATGTCTACTGTACAATCACAGCACTAGTAATTATACTGTTTTCTGTAATCTTCCTTAACACACATTTTAAAATGTTGTTGTTTTAAATGAGCCTGTGGTAAAAACTTTGAAATATTGGAACAGGTGTTGTATGTCATGCTCAGACCAGACAATGAGCCTGTGTGGAAATGTTTGCTGCCACTTGATCTATAAAGCACATCCAGCCCACTCATAACACATAACAGTGATAAACGTGGCCCCGACTTCAGAGGTCAGAGGGCATGTGACAGGCGAGCCACTGATGAGGAATAACACTGGGGCTGACATCACTAAGTGTACTTTGGTAGCCGCCTGGAGCGACTTAGCCTTGGCATCGTCATTAGCAACTCTAATGAGTAAACAATAGTCTTCAGAAAAATGTTCCGATTTCCATTTGTCTAATAGACACTCACACACACACACCTTGTTGTTTTGTTTTTCCCCTGTTCCCAATATGGAGATATGGGGCATTTGTCCACTGACAGCATTTGTAAATGGTGAGAGTGATAACTGGAGAACAACAGCTCCAGATTCTCATCCCAGAGCGCTAATATGATGAGACGGGTGCTGGGTGCTTGGGGGCAGGCAATATAATTAAGGTCTCTCCCCAGAATGTAATCTTTCAGGCAAGAAACCTGGGCGGGGAGGGAGACAGAAGACGAGAGCGCGGAGGGAACAAAACACTCTCCATCTGGGAACAGCGAGATGAAGGCCTGAGTGCGGGTATTCCATTGGGGAGGTGAGGAGGGAAAAGTGAGGTAAATGGGAGGTAATGCTAGGTAGGTGAAAGCCAGCCAGCCTCTTTCAGCTCCCTGGCTATTCAACTCAATCCTCCATGGAGCCCCCATCAGAGCTGGTGACTGCTCCTGGCCCCCGAAAAAAGATGATGGCATGAAAGGGGCGAGGGAATTGAGAGAGAAACAGAAAAGGGAGTGGGAGTAGAAGATAATGGATGTTTGTTTATTTCACAGCAGTATCCAAGGAAGATTCGTGGTTGCTATGCATTCCTGATTTTTTTCAGTTCTAGCAGAAGAAATCCAGCGCTGAGGACCAATATTACAGTCAATCAAATCTGACATTAAAGTCTCATCAGGAAATCAACAGTTCTGTAAAATATCAACCTGATGTTTCACTGACACGACGTCTAACTGTTCCCATCCTAATAAGGCACTCCAGGCACGTAACGCTCACTTCACCAACCGTCAATTCTAACTGTCCACTATCAGTTCTCTCCGTAAATCTCCTCCATGTCACGCAGGTGCAGTGTGTTTGTTTCCATTTTGAGGTGTCATTCAAGCCTAAAGGTCATGATACTGCTGCTTCTTAGAAAAAGGCATTTGCGATGCAGATGTTTTTTTGGATATAAGAATCTAGAAGCACAGCATATTGAAAATTCATCAGTCCACTGACTATTGTAAACAGTTAAGGGTTTTAGAAGAATGTAAAGATATGGTACAATGATATGAGTATGTATGCAGTTCAGTCACGTGGAAGTAAACACACATACCTTCAAAGTGGACGGACATTTCCTTCTTGTAGATGGTAAAGTCGGTCTCAAGGAAGACGCAGAAAATGACCCGTGTGATCTGCACAGGGAGAAAAAGAGACGGAAAGCAATTAATCTACAAGATCATTGCTGAAAGCTCTCGCTGGTGAATTACAGGGCAGGAAAACTTAAAGGACAAGTTCAGATCTGACAATAGCAGTGGCTGCGTGAATAAGCTTGACACAATTATGGCCAATCAGAAATGTAATTAGTTATCCTCCAAATCAAGTACATTACATCAGCATGGGCGTTATTAAATGGGTGTTCTCTGAATACACATGCAGAGATGGTGTTATGTATTTGGGACAGAAAACCAGCATTTATGTGGTCAATAAACCGCAGAATTGGCTTCTCCCACAAAGATTTCCGCTGTCTGATGATGCTAAAGTACAGAACTCGTTACTGTTTATCTCCCACCGCATTGCCAAAAAGATCAGATGAGAAAGCAGAGAGGCTCCTTTTTTGAGAATTAGAAAAATATCTATTATTACAAATGAATTAATTTAAAGTGTATTTAATATTTCACATTTCTTTGTTTGCCGACAAAAATCTGATAACTATTTTATTTTTCACGCTCTGCAAAAAATAAATCCTTTGCATACTAAACTGAAAACACCATGGCTTACTTCCAGACGCAGACATATACCAAATAATCAAACCTGTAAGTGAGGTATAAACATGTCAGCTATTCAATCAATGAGCAAACAAACCCAGATCCAAATAGAATTCATCAGACTGTTTTTGTTTATCCATTGCATTCAAGAGGACTAGTTTTGTTTATTTTAACACTGATATAAAGCAATCCACTAGCCGTATTCCCTCCTATACACAGAGCTGATGAAAGCTGCAGAGAAAAGAGGTCACTTCATTCATTTTCCCCTTTAGCCAGTGGAGTCTTAGATGTGCAGGCATTCATCACAGTCACAGAGATGCATTCCACAGCACAGCAGCAGATAATCATTTCATTGAATAATGGCAATTTTACACAACAGCAATAATGCCGGCTATCCGCCCCTCTGTCCTCCTCCATGTGGGATAGTGATGTTATGGGGGAATAATAAGAGCTCACCAGCTTCAGCCCCACTCCTGACCCTGCCCATCACAAGGGTGTGATTCAAAGAGGCCCCCTTCTAGTGCTCACACAGACATATGTCTATTAATAGTTTATGATCATGCTTTGGAGTAAATGTTAGGAGCCGAATCTAGGATGCTAACATTTTATTTTGCTAGATGCCTTTCAGGGGGGGTGGAGGGTATAGACTTTGTTCATAAAATGTAGACTTACTCTTTCAACCCCTCAACCCCAACAGCAAAAAAAAAGAAAGCTTTAAGTGTCCTTTGAAGTCATGGCCTCGCTGACAAACAGATTGTGTGAAACTCCTCCAAGACAGCTCATACCACCGAGTGCTGGAGGGCCACAGGACAGTGGCTCCCCGGGAATTTCCACCGCGCTTTTCTAAAGCTCCATACGAAAACCAACTACCTGCTAGGAAACAGGATGAATCATGAATTTATGCCTTGCACTGAAACACATACAAAGGCCAATGTGAGCACATGTGCTCCCACACACACACACACACACACACACACACACACACACAGATACTGCCAATACTGATTATATTCCTCCTATCTTAATAAAAAATAGAAACAAAGAAAATAATGCTGAAACGAAAGGTGATTCCAATGTTTGGACTGTCTGGGTCTGTTTGCGGTGATAAAATAAAGGAGAAATAGAAACTTATAACTAAAAAACAACACATGGGAAATGGTGGTATCCATGTCGTGTAGACTGTTCACTGTGGGCTCCTCTCCCTCTCCGTCAGTCTCTTTGCCTAGTTCCTGTTACAGCATGTCCACATTCTGCAGAAGGCTCGGGCAAGCTCTTTTATGCTACAGATCAGAAACACATTGTATGGTCTTTGACAGTTATCAGCCAGACCAGGATGCCAAATGAAAAAAAGAAATGCCTGCATTGACATTCTGTCTGTATACAAACAAACACAGTTGGCCAAGGCTTCATAGCAGTGTAAAATGAATCATAGAGTGACAGCAAAGAAGGTGATATGAGACTTGAGAAAGGCTGATTCACAAAGTGACAGTGACAGTTGGAAGCTCATTTAAAGATGTAGACTTAAACTGGTTACTGCAGGAACAAAACCAAAAATTTAAATGTAAAGTAGAAAATGTTGCTAAATACTTAATTTTCAATTTGGGAGAGGAGGCCAAATATTTTGATCTGAGGCTGAGAGGACTGTGTGTGTGTGTGTGTGTGTGTGGTTGAAGGTTGAAAAAGTTAATGGAAGACTAATTAGAAAGCTGGGATCACTGCATGCTAGCCTGCCTAGTCATTACTCATCCCGATTGGAGGGCCTTTGCCAAAGACTGAGCGCAATATGATTGGGTCCCCTGGATGCATATGGGACGGATGGTTGTCTTGACAGAAATGTGTTCTGCACAACAAGGTCTAAGACTGTGTAGTTGGCTTGACCTATTGTTCTTTGACCTGTACTTGGTGGAGACTCAGCCACCTGGACTCAAACTATGTTTCCTTAAAGAAAAAAAAAAACATAAAATCAAAGCAATATTTTTAGATGTTTCCTTCTGTAACGAATATCTATGAAAAGTTGGGTTTAGCCACACAGATACGCTTCAGTGTGCAGTCAGTGCATAATTTATATCCTATCACAGTGAGAAGATGTACGTACATTTGCGGTGCAGACATCATTTGTCAGAGTTGTGCTGTGAAATAGTTACCATAATGACGCAGGTTAAAGAGCACCCTCCCATTATTTCATTTAACTCTTGGTTCAATTTAAAACTAGTAATTCTGAGTTGTAATTAAGTTCTGAATATATGATAAAATGAGACTGATTAAAACAATAGTGCCATGAGTTTAATCTACGCTATTGTGATGGCGCGTGAATCCCGCAGAAACATGATTTGGGAGTGGCTAGCACTGTCAGCTCATGGCAGATGCGTGCGCCATAGTGTTAATGAGCAGCATGAAACAACATGAAAGTGTCCTTTACTCACATCTTGTTTCATGAAACACTGTATGTGATTTTTAATTTGTGTGTATCTGTGGCTCATCATTCTAACACAGAGCTCACCAGGTGCCGCAGACTCCTACTGGCTGGCTAACAGATGAGCTGTCATAGCTGGCCACCCATGCCCATAATTACACTGGGGGCACTGCCAACAGAATCTGACGTGCAGACACAACGCACTCTTGCTACTTGCATTTCCTTCTTGATTCTGTCACAAACAATAATAGGGACAGGTTGCCCTAGCATGTCTGTTCCAGCTGGAGCCTGAAACCATGGGAGATTTGTGTCTGTGTGTCCTGTGCTGCCTCGTTATCGAGGCACCGGCTGATGCGGGACCTTGAATGGTTGCATCAAGATGGACAACACAAGACAGATATACATTATGAAGACTGGCAGAAGTGAGTTCGGATTCACTCACTTCATTTCCTTATATTCAGGGCCCCAGTGAGTCAACACCAGCAAACGCTGGATGGGATGGAAGCCTGAGCAGGCCCCCAGCCCATCACTCTGCCTATACCACACAAACACACAGTAAACACATATTGTTTGTTGTGTTGACAATGTATTACATGATATACGAGTGTTGTGTGGGTCATCATACACTGATGGTGCATGTTATTGTTAGAGACGGATTGAATAATTCCAGCGAATTATTCTTGAGCCAGAAATATCTCTCCATAAAACAAAGCCTTCAAGCTGCATCATCAAAGCCATAATCAGTAAGTGCTCATCTCCTTTGTTGTCAGAAGAGCTGGATTGGATAGAGGGTTCACTTAGAGGCAGGTGGACCATATCCAGGCCTTATTACTGATGTAATTACACACACCTGCGTCCCCCTCACCACTAGTACTCACAGACCGCAGCTTAAAAAAGCACCAAAAAACTCAGCTGCAGTGTGACAAGCATCTGTAGACAACTGTGTAAACATTCCTAGATCCTTGATGTCCCCGACAGCACAGCTCCTCAGTCCATGTGCTGCTTAAAATATGCTTGTGTGACATCCCTCGTGTCCACTCCCTTTACCAGAGGTAGCGATTATATTGCTGGCAGGGCTGACAGTGGAAGCCAGGCACTGGCAATGGCTGCTCAGGTGAAACTGTGAGCAGCTCCTCCATTTGACTTTGATTGACCCTGTCTGCTGAGAGAGCTGGAGCTCCACCTGCAGCAAGCTGGCGAATTATCATTTCAAAAGAAGTGGCCAGAAAAGGTTATCCCTTTGAACAAAACGCCTCCATCCATACATCAAAGGGGAGCCCGGACACTGGGCGTCGGACAGGCATAGTTACAACCAAAGCCTCGAAGAAATCGCTGAGCTGAAACTCTTGCTTTCCAGAGCTGGTGGACATTAGATGCTCACTCTATCAAGATAAGGGCAATGAAATAGTCAATGGAGTCAGTTTAATAATGCAAAACAGATGACTGGGTCTGGTAAATGCTTATGTACAATTATGCAAGAGTGCTCAGCACAGTATGACTAAATAGAAGCGATAACATTCTGGGAAGCTGCCTGGTTATTTCATCAGTGTAAAACATGACCATGCGGCTTCTACAGCCATTTTCAGAGATGAATACAAAACATTTTGATAGGAAAATGCTGTCTTGCTAGATTTGGAAAAATCCATAAGATAATATATCAGCAATTTGTATGTTAATTCAACAAACGCTGCATGTGCCTCACAATTTTTACACATTAGAGCTGAACAAATAGTTTCTACTGTATTATTCAGGCTTCATTGCTGCATGGAACTGTAGACAAAAATTGAAGTACACCATGCTTGAGGCATCTAACAGTTTAGCTCATATTTTCAAAAATTGTTCTCCCAAACTGGAAAAGACAGCATTTGACTTTCACAGGCTTTGAGTCGTTCCTGCCAGCTCACACTGCCAGTAGCAGAAGCACTGCGCTATCTGATTTTTATAGAGAAAAAGACACAATTTCAGCAGGAAAAACTTCTTTCCCTTGCATTCTAATATTATTTCTATATTTTGTCTTTTTGAAGAGGAGGGTTTATGGATTTTAAATTCACCAGTAAACCCTGCCAATAAGAACACCAAACAGTGTGTGAGGATATTCTAAGGGAGCTTTTTTACTACAGCTAGGGTAAAGCAAAATGTCAGTAAACTCCCACAGGAACAGTAACTGCAACTAAATGTTTAGTAGTACATATCCAAAAACAGAAAAGAAAATCCTTTGGTACTGACAGAAGGATTTACTTCATCAGAAGAGAAATGCCAGCACCACAAGTTCTACTAGAGATTTGAGGTTCACAACACTACTGCCTATTTATGACACGCGAGCAACAGTGTGATAGACTCTACTGACAAATGCGTCAATTAATGTGGATGGCCAAATAATTCTAATGATGGAATACTGCTGTTGAGTCTGTGGGGAACAGAGTGAGTGTGAAGGAGAAGGATTAGGCCATTTTCTAATCATAAAGATGAGAGGAGGTGCAGCTGCGGATGAGGTCAGAGGGGAATGATGAAGGACGCACTAATATAAGTGCTGTGTCTATGATCCATGGCTGCATTGGTAATGATGCGACCTCTGGACAGCCACTGGCCTACAACCACCTCTGCTGATGAGACAGGGTATATGTGTGTGCGCATGAAAAGGGGGAGGAGGGGTTCCTGTCATAGCCTGTTTAAATGAACAAGAAATGAATACGCTCCAAATGTATAACGCGCAAGGACACAAGCAATCCCCTAAAAAACAAAGGTACACCATTAGTATAGAAGCAGCTATTTCTATTTGATCAAATATAGAGAAATGTTACAGTGGGCATGTACCTACCTTTTAACTGCACGCAAAGATAAAAAGGTCATAATCTTTGGTTAAAGGTATCAGGCATTGGTAAGGAATGATAGCATGTCTCCCCACACTCATGGTGCGCACATATGTCCTTATGCACTTGCTGATAACACGTGATCGATGGTTCCACAGCACAAGCAGTGGTCAAATGTGTCACAGAAAAATGAATAGGATTTCACAGAAACTAAACTTGAAATGATTGCCTATTATAAAAGAAAACGAATAGTCAGTGCATGAATATAAATTGTATTGTCTATTGCTTCATGATGTTGGCTGTTCCTGTGTTGCATGAATTGATACCTCCCACTGAGCTGCTTTAAAGCAACAATCGGTCTCTGACACCCTTTCTGTGCTCTCACTACCCATATTGACCACCAATAGGCAGTATTACATGTCAAACTCGGGGACTTCTGTGCAGATTCGGAGCTTGTGTGTTCTGCCTTTTTTCTGTTTTTATCTGGTCAATACATGTTCAAAGAGCAGGAGAAGGACAGACCCGATGTGTGCAACCAAGTATAGACATCCTCCAAAGCTCAACATGTTACACCCACTTCACGCTGATGAAGTCAGACAAATAAAATCTCACGTGCACTAAGGAAAAGAAAATCTGATTCTCAGATCATTTTTAATGTTCCTCTCCAGTGTATGTGGAATGTGCAGTTGCTGAACTATGTCTCTGTGTGTGCACGTTTGGCAAATCCAACTCCTCCTTTTCACTTGCATGTTTGCCCTGTCTGGGGCTGACTGGTTCTGGGGGGTTTCCTTGGAGGAAATATGTGGTGTGATTCAACCCGGTCCTCTCCAGTTTGAGTATTATACAAAAGCTGCCTGACAAATGGGTATCTAATCACAGCCTATATGTAAAGAGCACAGGAACCACGGAGAAACCCAGGGGAGACACTGTTGACCTGCCATTTATCTAACAAATGTCCACAATCCGGAAGGACAACTGATGTGCGACGGCTGCTAGCGGGGAAGTCGTGCCTTTGTCCTGTGCATTCTTATTAACCATGCTCTCCTGTAACACAGTCAATACTTGAATACGTTGATAATGCATATGCATATAAGGGTTTGTGGGTTGAGCTATTTCTTGCTTCAGGGACATGCTAATAAGTCAAATCAAGGTTTTATCCACACGTGGAACGTGTAAGGGCAGCAGAGCACTCATCAGAAAGTATTGCTTCCTAGAAAAAGCTACGACCGCTCTGTTACTTTCTACCAGAGCCCATACACGATGCCAACACAGTTTTCAAGTAAAAATATTAATATTTCTTCCTCCTAATAGACTGTCTGCATTAGAGCTGGCACTGAGCACTCAAAGAAAAGGTTCATTAAAGTTTCTTTTTGCTTTCAAGTCCAAACAGTGACTCAACATTGAATCAGCTGAGTAGTACTCATTATTTTCTCTCAAGTTTAGAGACAGAGTTATTTTTTTCTTCTTGTCTATGATTTGCTACCCACATAGAGACACACTCCAAATCAAAATCCCCTCATTATCTAGGAGGGTTTTAGGTGTCTTACAGGATTATAAAAGGGATAAAGATAGATGAAATCCACTAAACATGTGTCACAACAACAAAGATTACCCTTCTGACACTAAAATGCCACCATAGCCTTTGTGAGGTTGTGGCAGATTTACACGCTGGTCAGCAGAGCACAGGAGGAGTGTAATGGCAGGAAATAAAAAAAAGCAGAAAAGCTGATCCTGAGAGCGATACCATATGGCTGTGTGGGCTACATCAAACAGGGAAGCAGGCCTCAAAGCAGAGGTGCTGTTTGACATAACTTACAAAGTGGAATGAAGATCTGATCTGGACTGTGTCAGATGCACCAACTTAATTTACAACCCCTCATTCAGTGTGAATTGTGCAGACTGTCAGGTCTATTTATTCACAGTGACAGAATGGCAGCCGGTCAGCACATTAAGATTCCCATGCAAGTAAAATTTAAACATTATAAGATGTACTAATGCTAAACACGTTAGAAACGAATGGCTCCTACAGTGCCAGTAGTCAGTTAAAAATTAACCCAGTAAAACGCCACCAACCAAAACAGAAACAGATGCTGATGGTGTAACCGAGCTATAAATAAAATGCAGATCTCAGAAAGCTTTGAAAGCAAGAGTTAAGGTAGAACTGTCTGGTTTTGGTTTTCTCTAGGTTGCTGTAACAGGTTGCAGCTGACTGATAGGAGGTGCCTGAAGGTGTTTGCTGTAGAGATTGGAGGCTGATTAGATATTATATAAGTGGCTCACAAGGTCTGTAGCAACTTAATCGACTAAAAGAGAATTAACCATTGGAGGTTTGTGATCCTACATCTAGTCACTCGAACCCAGTTCCAGGCTGTTATGTTATCATGACGCAGTGGTTACCATTGCAGCTGACCTTAACAAGCACACCTCACATCTGGATATCTGTAGTCCATTTATACCAAATCTAAAATAAAAATTCCATCTCAGCATACACACCGAAATCTGATATCCTCCCATTTACATAATGTAGATAGCTGAAGACAGATTTCTTTTGCTAATATTTATTCCTTATGTCCTTCTGCTTCTTCCCTATCTGTGTGTATCCCTGGCTATAACAACATTACTGACTACAAGATCAGCCTCCTGCGTGATTTACACGTGAAAACTTAATTGTGTTTGCTTATGGTGGTATTAAATTAGACTGTTGTCGGGGTAACCGAACCGTTACTGGCAGACTGTAGATCGACTGTGTGCATCTCGCTCTTTTAAGGTTATTGCTTTTTTTTACCAAAATACTGTTCGATAAAGGATCAAAAATCACGTATGTCAGGTTTGTTAGATTATGGCTGTTTGGATGTGTAGACATTACTCGTTGCTGCCCCTATTCACAAGGACACTTGATTAATTTCAGTGAGGTTCTCAGGATAAACTAAAGATTTAATTAAAACCTATATCAAAGATAATTTAAATCAGAATTAAGGTTTCTAGTGGGAAGAAGACCTCTAATTAGCCAAACCTTGTCATGAATGGTGTTAAGCTGAATTGCTGAATACTTAACTATCGGTTTGATACAGCTAATGGGAACAGAACACATCTCGCTTAGCTGTACAACCTTGGGTTTTGAATAAGTTAAACATCAAGTGTGTGAGAAGAAGTCAAATGAAGGGAAGATTTGTCATCATGTTGACTTAAGCAATCATACGAGTGCAGTGAGCAGTGAATTCTACCCAGTCTCCCTCATTTACATATTTCTCTCAGAGACTGTAATATATCTTTATTAGTGTCATTGTCCTCATGCATTTTCTTTGCTTCACCTTAGGGTGGAGCCACGTGGATCTTACCCACAGCTAAGCCCACCTCTCGTCCACTAACACAACAAACACATCAGACAGACAAGTCAGGAAGACTGATCAGAGAGCTCACGAGTGTCGGATGCTACTAAAACAGGCAGCACTGTGTTTTTCAAACGACAATCCACAACAAAATAAGCATTCAAAAGATCCCCCCCCCGAGTAAGAATAAAATTGTTAAAGTGGATCTAATTAGCATGGTTAGTGGAAGAAAGCCCTGTGCTCAGCTCTTGAATATGAATCAAACTGTTTCACTTGTTGGAAGATCAAATAATAACCTCAAAAATATTTAAAATACCCAATGACGTGTTGACACGAAGTAAACAAGAACAGTCAATATTATTATACAGCATATTTTTTTTGTAATGCTGGGATTTTCAATGGGTCGTTCAAAAAAGATTAAGACGAGGAAGAAGAAATAACTACAATAGCAGGGAAAAAGGCCATTCAGATTTATTTCCATGCAGCAACCACATAGGCTTAAGGTGCTGGGGTAGTCTGTGTCACGCAGAACGGACAGCCAAAGTAGTATTTCCCTGCCTCTGAACTCTCCACTGGCTTTCTACAACTATCTCAAGGAAGTCTCCAATCAATACGGTATCTGTTGCGGTCTAGCTGTTGCTTAGAAAATCAATGACCTCCACATTTCTAGCTCTGTTTTCGGCTCTTCAGTCCCTTGTAGGCTTTCTTAAACCTGATGGGAACCGTAGCGCGAGCTAGTTAGACCTCAGTGACTATACACAAGAGATCGGTGACACTTTATTAATGCAACAACTGTGTAACATAGGGCGCAGAATGCTGCTGTAATTAATAATGCTAATCCAACATCACTATATAAGCACACTTAGAGAAAGACAAACAAGGATAAGTAGGAGAAGGAAAGTGCAGGAAAGGTATGATGAATGAGCAGGCTTAATAAGTGACTAATACCTGGGGATAACAGAGTATTTCCCCCCTGTTGTTAATACTTTAATAAACAAGGACATCCACTATTTTCAAAGTAATATATACAGTCTAGGTACTAATTAATGTTCCTGATAAATACGGACCGTTAAAGATGTGTCAAGGGACTAATTAGATCAGTGGAAGAGGAGGTGCTCAGCATGCAGTGATATTACAGGGCACTGTGGAGGAAAGACGGAGAGCACCCACTTTTTCATGTGCTGTAGCAGAGGCCCAGTCAAGGAAACTCTCTTTGCTCTGTTGAGAGGAAACCACAGGCTAATATAATACCTTGAGATTAATAAGTAACAACCAGTGGTAAAATGTGATTTGTCTTTATGTGGCAAGTGTCCACTTAAAACAGCACCCGAGCTGAGAAGAGGAACAGAGACGCAGCCTTTGACAGAGCAAAGGAAACTATCAGAGCGGAGTGGTGGGACACATGATCCCACAGCAAGCCTGTCTCAACCGCACCTCTAACCAGGTCCATGTGGACACTCAATCTGTCTTTAGTCCCTGATCTTCAGAAGTGGGTCAGCTGGCACTGAGGAGGAAGAAATCTCTCAAGGAGACAGAACATAATGCAAGTGACAAACATGCCATTGTGTTTGTAAGCACTGCCAAATGGGATTTAAATAAACCTTAACAGTCTTAATGTATTCCATAAGGAATTTATTTATCCAGGATGGAAGAAAGATGGAGGAATGAAGCCCGCATTGACCGTCTGACCTCTTGGAAGCGCGCTCCTATATTACCATTCTGCATGGCTGTGCTTTGACCTTTTCAAACCCTCTTTAAAGGTTGCATGTTCCAGTGTCTGTGGGCTTCAGAGACTCTGCAGGAGCAGTTGGCGGAGTGAGCGCACCTCGTCTCTACACAGTGACCTACAAAGCTATTGTACTAAAAGAACAGTATTTATCACTGGTCTCTACACCACTCTGCTCTTTCTGCTGCATGGAAAACATACTGTAGCCCTCCCTCCAACTCGAGGGCTCCTCCGCTCAGCACTCTTAAGGCTTTTTAGGTATGACTGGCTGGAGCTATGACTGAAATGGAAGCTCACCGTTTGGCATTTGCTATGAGAGGTTCAAATGGCATTCAGGGGCCGCTGAAAGTTTAACTAGTCTGTGATGTGTCTGTGCTGGCCCAGGTGAAGCACAGGACCCAGCTGGTACAGGTCCAGTCTGAAAATCTAAAATGAATTGACATAATTTTAGATTCTAAAACGGATACTTATTCTCAATTGATGCAGTTTTACGATAAGAATGAAAAGATGGCAAGTAAACACGGTCCAGATGTTCACACGCAGCCTCTCTGGAAATTATGTTATATTATATTAATAACAAATCAATTATGTGTACACAGCTTTTTAAAAAAATTAGTAGCAATTACATATTTTTTAAATAATAAACATTAGTATTTCCACAGTGTTAGTGACCACAGAAAAGGCCTGACTATATTTTGCTCAGATGTGAGGAAAAAAACCCAAAACAATTAGCTGGAAATACTGTAAGAACGCTGCATTACTACAATAATAAAAACAAGAATAAAGAATCCCAAGGCAGGAGTCACAAGTTCCCCGTAATTTCACCAATATTCCAATTAAAATATTTAATGGAACCACGGCACACTAATGAGAGGACTACGACACATTTGTACTCTAAACACTTGCTTTATGTTCGTGTGCTGGAAAAAAGGATAACTTCCACAAACGCGGCTCCAGCCTGATGTCCTATCTCTCCTGGAAAGCTTTAGTTTTGCTTGCTCTCATCTCATCTCCACATTATTCCAAGATGAGAACACATTATTATTTACTTTATTGATTAAAAATAGGAGTTTCTAAAAAACCTAAGTAGGCTAAATAAACATTGGCGTTCAAACATGCATAAAATGAAGCAGCACAGCTTTTTATCAGATATTTATAGCTCCGTGTTACAGGGGTGTGCGGTGCTATGTGACTCTCCACAGGGACGTGGCTGTGGCTCTGTTGTGACACTGTGCAGTGTTTGTGGCCCACTGTCTTTGCGACCCATACATACAAAGGTACATGTTGACAATAGTGTGCACAGGAGTAACATGCTGTCTTGCATGCATCCTGTCCTGTGTGCTGCGACTGAATCTTTAATTCATGTGCTGTGGCTACTGCACGCCACAGTCGTGTTTTGTCTGCCGGGGACTGGTGGAGTGGGGGTGTAAATATGGAGGTGTAAGATGTTGCGTGGGGCAATAGGTACATTGAGAATAATAAAGGCAGATGGCAGATGTGAGAGTTTCAAATGGAGACTTCACTTTGTGTTTTCTGTGACTACAGGACAGCGGCACTAACGGACACGGTGTGCACAGAGGAAGAGGGTGGGTCACTCTTTTATCATCGAGACATCCTGAAAAAGCAGCTGAGAGAAGATCACAGCAGCACGGGGGGAGCACAGACCCTGAGGTATATCTCTCCTGCTTTCACTTACCCAGATAAGATGCCGAGCTCCACAGCACTTTCATTTCTGCTTATTTCATTTGATTGAGCTTTAATGGGTTTTGCGGATAACATCCCTTTGTTTTTCACTGTAGTTTTTCTAATTAAGATTCAGTGTGACATGTTGGATTTCTCTCCTGGTTTGTAGCACCAGTCTACCGCAAAATGAAACTGAGCTTTTGTGAACAGCATGGCACCCACCAGGAAGGAATTCACTTTCTCATTGATCTCTCAAAGTATAAACACTGTCTCACGTCTTGTGCAGAACTTCTATGTGCTGCTCAGCAGAGATTCAAAAAGGCTTGTTTTCATGAGAATATTCATTATTTGAAGTAAAACACCTAAAAAACACACACAGTTACAAAAGAAATAGGAGGTTTGGTAAAACGTAGAGGAAAGTAACCTCTACTGTTTTATATAGACACAGTACGGAGTTTAATGTGTAATCTAAACACTGACGACAAACATATTCAGATTAAGATTAAGATGAAAATACATGAATCAAATTGATGAAGCGATGCAGAAAATTTTCACTACCTTAAAAACTAACAAACATTTATTTATTTCTTCTTATTGAAATTCATCTTTCCTCAGTAGTGTGCTATAATTTTCAGTTTAGCGCCCATCTGAATATAAACGAACAAAACTACCATTGCAATATACCATATTTTAAATCAGCAGGCACATCTATCTTTTAGCGCGGCCCAATTAAATTTGACATTCTGTATGAGGCAGCTTTGAGTCAGTGGTATGTGTTTATGAATATGTATTTTTTATAGTGTCAATTAAGCACTAGATAAACGTCCATGATATGCTTTTCACAAGCCTAAATGTAGCCAAGTTAGTTCTAATTAGCTGGTTTGTATGAGTGGCTCAGATTACGTGTAAAGCGCTGTGGAGGTCCCACCGGCGTGAGGCTACGAGCCCATATGTGAGACTGTGTGTGTTTTGCAGGAATAATAAATCGTCTCACATGTTTTACACTTCAAAGTTGTTCAGCCTTGGTGCTTTGTGGATTCACTTGCCAACATTCCTGACAAAAAAAAAATCACACATCTGTAAGACATTTCTAAAGTCGATGGTTGATGTGCTTTAGAAAGTGTCATTAAAACATCCCAGGTTATGGCCCGTTATAAAAATGCCCAGCTATCAAGGTGTCAGGAGACATTGACTGAACTCCCAAAAGCTTTTTTAAGGAAAAAGAGGATTTGGAGTTTTATGAAAAGACAAGAAAACATGCACGAAAACCTCTCCACCTAAAACTGCAGGAAAGCTTCCAGAATGAGGATTAAAGTCCAGCTTCCATCTGTGTGACGGACAGACGAGTACTTAGCAGACTATTATAATCCGTTAAAAGCTAATAAAAACACCTTCATGCTGTTTCAGCGTGAGGTGAACCACGCGGACACTGATGCTGACTCTTTCCTTCGGATTGGGTGTCTGCTGATGAGCCGTCGTATCTACAGCCCCAGTCCCAACAACAGCCTCAGGCTTAGAGAGCCAGAGGTCACACCTAGGATCACTTCAATCACGCGTCCAAAGTGAACCCTACATAAGTTAATTTGGTTACTAATTTATCTGGGATGGGCTTCTGCATCATATGAGTGTATATGCCTCATGAATGAAACAAGTCTTTATTGCTCCATTGAAGAGAGAGCAACTCCCACGAGCCTGCTTCAGCGACTCGCTGCGAAGGCATGAGATGAAAATAGTCCTATTTTTTGATGTTGCTCTGTAGTGTGAGGAAAAAAACAAACAAACTAATAAGCCAAGCTTCCAGCTATCATCTTATATGAAGAGCACTAAAAAACACAACTCCAACTGTTCGAGCCAGTCTGAATTTGGATGTGCTTCTACAAGATAACCTGAGGTTCCACCACTTTCATCTGCGTGGACACTTCAGGGAACTCATTAGACTGCAGCCTTTTAAAACAGCAGCATCCCTGCTCTGCAAAGCTGGGAAACATCTGTGTCCAGCACCACCCATGGCCTACCCACCAACCCAGGTTACTGGGTTAATTGGTAGTGTAATGATGTAATGAAGTGATTTAATATACAGCTAATGCTGTGGCTAGACGATGACATCCTCGCTCTTTGAATAATTTAAGTAGAGCAGATTTAAATGAGAATAACACATATACTATGCAACATACAAATGTATATGAAATCATGTATGTACTTGAGATCAAGGTGTGCGACGCTAAAGGTTTTAGCACAGACATTTGGAGGATGCATTGGGAGCAACACCTCTATAATCGTGAATAATGCTGAAAGGTAAAGGGAAATGAGACATCTTATCACTATTCTCCAGTGAGGGAAGCAGAAAGAGGGCCACAATGAGTCAAGGGTTCAAGATGCATTTAAAATGTGCCCAATGCAAAGTCTGGTTTGTTATCAGCTTTTGTCTGAACCTATATAAACCTATCACGAATGGTATGACTTAATCTCTCCTGGCTATACATGTGAGCCCAGAGGATGGAAATATTTATTCTCTTGTTAGCAGTGGAATAATAGGTTATACCCTTGAACCAGTGGGCTTTCAGTTGGAGTACAAAGACGCATATTTGGAGATGAATTGACACTGGATAACATGAGCTGGATGCTGCGAGTCGGCCCGGGTTCCAGTTTTGTGACCCGTCACATACATGCGGACAAAAACCAGTTGCTCCCAAGTTCTCAGGTAATAACTGTAATGTTTGAGTTTAAGTTGTCCTTCAGATTCCTTCCTGTAAGCCGTGAATCACAAACCAGCCGTTCCCTGAGAGATGGCAACGAGCACAACCTGAGAGGGGAAATGCGGGTGAAACCTGATGTAAATAAATGCAGCTGGCAGCTCATGTGGTTTTTGTTCACTCTGCTCAGCTCACGAGTCGTCTTCTGAGAGATACAGTATGGATTTCTCTCAAAGAAACCTTGCCTTATATTTTTTTTCCAAGTCTGTTAACGTCTTCAAAGGTGCATCCACCATCACCATCTGAAAAACATTTAAACCAGTGCTCGCTATATGAACTGTCAGAAGTGCTTCTCGACGAAATGAAGTGAATGAAACGGGGAAGTGTTGCTGTGTAAGACATGAATAATTACAACCTTTGTGTGGTTTCTGAATGCAGCAGTTAATCCTGTGTGATGTGTCACACCAAATCTGCCAATCACGAATGCTCCAAGAGTGTGACTGACATCTATGACATCGCCACGAATCTGCCGTCACCATTAGTGAGCAGTGAAAAATAGGGCTGCTCCAATAGCAAAGAATAAACGTCTTTCTCCGTGGAAGCTGAATTTGTGGTCCCTCCAGGTTTAAACAAGCGTGCTGATTTAAAAATAACAAACGCAGACACACAGCCTACCGGGAGCCAAAGCTTTTACTGTAAACTGTAAAAGCCGTGGCAGGGATATCACACAGCGGATAGATACTCCCAAATAGGACGTGAGACGCAGGTTCTCTCGTGCGTTACCTCGTAACCTTTCAATTATATATCCCGATAATGTTTTGACTTTTATTGTCAGATATGATGTTGATGAATGTCACGTAAACTGTGCAGAACATAATGGTTGCAGTAGACAGGCTCTGCTGAAACCTGGCCGGGGCTCACGTTAAATAGAAGCACTGCTGCTATATGGGCTTTTATTCTTTTACAATCCAGTTTCAAATCCATTTTTTTTAAATAACACATCACAGAAGATAAATTATGCATAGGGCAAATGTTATGTAGTTCACATGTTTGACTTATTCAGAGCCCGTAGAAAAAGATTCCAGTGTGGGATAGTCAGTTGTGGAGATGAACTCTGATGAGTAAGACACACTTATATCCAGACTATTCCATCCACTTTATGCTTTTGAAATTACATTAACCTTTTTAGACATGATTTTCAGAGGATTTTGAAGGCGGCTAAGTATTGCATCACTAATTGACTGCTTAGTAGAGGAAATGTGGTGGAAAATGACAAGATTATTGGATACAGAGTGAGAACGTAATGGAGTGCCAGAGAAAGGGCTCGCTGATAACACCTTCAGAAATGCCAACAAATAACAGGAACACTGCACTGGAAAGCATTCTGCACGAGGGTTACAAGCAAACTTCGCTGACATATGTTCACGCACATTCAGACAAGGGCAAAGTCATAAATGCACACCAGCGCGAGGTAGGTCACGTTATGCATGGAAATGTGAACAGAGATGACTATCTCAGAGGTTCCACTAAATACACACTGACACAGGCCGTTTATGTTGCCCCTACCAGGGACATGCTAAATTCAATAAAAGCCTGATACTCTTTTAATAAGAGGAAAGGCTTGAGGCTTAAATAACTTTGTTTTTCTTCCACAGAGCCACACATATCATGTTTCCCAATTTTAGGCTTTTGCTAAAATCCCCCATCCCCTGCAGGAACACTTGTATGTTTCAGACAGTGTTCAGTAAGCTACACGGGTTCACTCCCGTAACTCTTACCACATGTGCGCTGATTTGGACATACTGCACACCAGATAAAACACTGCCATGCTTATCTCTCCCATTCAACTCTCCCAATTATTACCAAGTAAAAGAGCAGCCCCAAAAGTATTACAGACATGCCGTGTGACAGACTTGACACAACATACCATCAGGACTTCAAAACTAAATCTAAATCAATTTAGGTAGTTAGGTCGGTAAGTGTTATGGTTTAATGAAGTGACTGATATACACATACACTCTAAACACTGTCTAAGAATTCTTTAGAAACAAGTTAATTCCTTTTGTCTCTGCGATGTGGTTGTGCTCGATCAATTTCTATACCTTTCTATACTTTACTATTTCTTATAAATAAGTTATAATCTGATTAAAAGTTAGAGGTCAGGCTCTGACTGGAAGACTCTTACTGAATTCGTTTTCATTACATTCAGCAATCTTTGTCCTCATATAATATTACCGAAGCAAGCCAAATGCTACACAATAAAATAACGAGGAATGAACGTAATTGCATTTGCTCACAGTTCCAGACATATTGTTTTATGTGGTACACTACACAAAAACAAAGGGGTAACGCTTATTACACAGTACAAACAGTGCTGCTAGTGTAGATTGGCTTGAACGTATAAACATGCACTAATTCTGAAATGGGCCATGAAATACACAGAACTATAGATTACTGCTGGTCGCAGAGAGGAGCTAATCAGCTTGTCAAATGAATGATGAGGAGAGCTGAATAGAGGACTCCCCCCTCGCTCTCACCATTATCTGGACACACGAAGAGAGGCTACCCGGTGTGAACACGCAGGCCTCATGCCTGTGCGGTGGGCAGTGGCTCACGCTGGGCGTCCCGCGCTCATCAGATAATTGGTAGAGCACTGCCTCATAAAGCAGTATGCCAAAGGGACGGCATGCAGAGAAACACATACAACGTCAGCAGATGGTTTATCTGATGAACAAACAGCATGCGAACAGTGACAGAGGGGTAGAAATAATCAGGGACGTACTCGAAATATAAGAGCGAGTCAGAGAGAGGAGGATCAATCCCGTTTGAGTGCATCTGTGCGTCTGCACACATCCCGACTGACATACAGCATAACAACAACGGAAAGATCTAACATAGAGTGACAGCAGATTCATTCATTATCACACAACATTGGTCCAACAATCCCAGGTGTCAGAAAATCAAAAGGCAGTTGAGCAGCCGTGCAGGGAAGAGAAAAACCAAATATGTCAGAGTAATAACAAAACACCATAGATTGAGCTTTTGACGACACAATAAACAAGCCCACTGAACGAAACAGATACTGCAACTGCAGCAAAAGAGGTATCATTACAGCCCTTCATTTGCTTTATTCCACTTGATGGGTCCAGAGACACGAGCAAACAAGCTGAATCAGTGTGACAGGGTTAATGACTGTTTTTCTCTTCTAAACACAGGCTGTGGACTAGCTGGTCTTCAGGGACCCCAGGTGACAGTTAGACTTTCTGTCATATCCGCCCAGTCACACTTCATTTCTTCACCGCGATGCCGCGACGCTTCCTCGCCTTACACCGGCGCTCAACCGCAAGGCCCCGGCTCCTCATCCGCAGGCCTCGCGAGACCTCGGCAGGTTTAAATCAAACACCTTTTGATTATTTACCGGCTCTGTTAAAATATCAAGCGCAACTTTTTTTGGTTTGTTTAATCCTAATTGTGTGGTGGACTGATGAGGCTTGACACAATGTGCAACAACACAAAAGCTCAGAGGAAATGAGTTAGGTGCTTTACAATAAAAGAGGAAAAATGAGAACGCAGAAGATCAAGAGTGAGTGAATGAGTAGTAAAGCAGCAACTGCATAAAATCCCATCTGGATGATACGACAGTAAAGTAATAATCATTTTTAAAAAAGCTTTAAAAGAAAGTAAAACATAAGACTAGTTTGCAGCTCGTTCATTCTGTCAGAAATGATCTAAGAACAGACAAAGCAACTAGAATATGGAATCAGCTTATGAAAAGGTTGAGAAGTGACCAAGTACCCAGCTTTGATGGACCGGTGCACTTGAACTCAGCAATACTTAAAAACTGAGTGTCTGCTATTTGGTGACTCATTCCCCATAGCCGCGTATGACCAGGTCCTAGGACCTCTGGCTTCGAACCTACGGCCCAAGGTAAAAAATCTGGGAGTACTAATGGACCCCAACTTTCAATTCGACTCACAAATTAACTCAGTCGTGAAGTCTAGCTTTTTTCAGCTCAGACTAATCAATAAAATCAAGTCATTTCTTCCCCTGCATGAGCTTGAGACCGTAATTCATGCCCTTATCACCTCTAGGCTTGATTACTGCAACGCGTTGTACTTCGGGGTTAATCAGGCATGTCTTTCACGCTTGCAGCTGGTCCAGAATGCTGCCGCTCGCCTTCTCACACGCACAAAGAAAACCGTCCACATAACCCCGGTCTTAGCTTCCCTGCATTGGCTCCCAGTCCGTTT